>JAOPHQ010006610.1:40000-60000 GCA_030340625.1 Merluccius polli
CCACCCTCCGGTTCCTCGACACCAAACTACATGTAGCGCAGCAGAGCGAGCGCGCTCAGGCCGGCCTTTGTGACCATGACATTTACCGCCATTCAGCTTGTACATGTTTGGAGGAGCTATTGTCGCTGGGACCACTTGGGTGTCTTAGGCTATCTTTCTATCTCTATCCTCCGACCTCCTCAACCCCCCCAGGAAGCTACAGGGACCAAGCCACACGCCGCGGACATGGGCCGTGTTCGAACTACCTGCCTACTACATACTCAATAAGTATCTACTGCATACTGCCTACTAAATGAACGTTTAAGTATGCCATTACCAGCAGACCGTTCACACTGAAGTATACAGCCAAGTATCCCAGAATGCATTTCGCCCCAACTGGAGATTTGAAAAGCAGGCTGAAAGCTGTTGTAATTTGACTGATTATATTATTCAATTCAATGCAATTCAATTTTATTTATAAAGCGCATTTCATGCACAAGGCAGACTCAATGTGCTTCACAAGAGGTATACATAGTTACAGTAAAAACAGTTATATAAAAATCAATTAGGAATCAATTGAAGAGTGCAAGTGTGAGTAAACAATCATATGTGTGACATCTTCACCACATACACACTTAAACTCATACATGCGCACCCACTCACACAACCACACACGCACACACACAGTTCAACAGAATGCTGTTGAATAAAGATAGGTAATAATTATGTCACTTTATTGAGTTTTAATATTTTTTCTGTCGATAAAGTCACCCTGTGGATTTCCAATGAATGGTCAGTTGATCTAAATGACGCCTGTTTGGAAATTGGCTCCAACGTTTTCGGAGATGTGAGGTGACGTCTGAAGACACGCAATGCATTGTGGGGCAGTTGAGTATGTCCAGGAAAACTCATGCCGCATATTCAGAAATTCAGTATACATCCGAGGATTTCTCGCATACACAAAATCCACATACTATGCAGTGTGAACGCACTACATACTCCATTTGACGTCTAGTATGCGGTTTTGAAGCACAGCCATGCACACCTTTTTCAGATTTCCATTTTCCGACTGCCCATTTTCTGAATCATTCATCATACTGTTCATTCTGTTGAACAGAGATGTCAGTTATGTCAGTTCGGTGAGTGTTCAGATTTCTCTCTCTCTGTCTCTCTCTCTGTCTCTCTCTTGCGCTATCTGTTGGATGTTTCGCCGGCATGCCGGCCCTTGGATCGTTGAAGCCACATTTCAAAGCTCGAATCCCTGAAGGCACTGAGCTGTTCAGGTAATTATGAACATAAGACATGTCTTTGAGATTTCCACCTTTTTGATGAATTTTAGAGTAATGGGAACAGGTCAACGGGACCGTCCTCCATTCTGATGAAACCGCAGAGCCCAGTCGCCCTATTTCAGCGTCTTCAGGAGTCGGAGACTTTTTTTTTTCCTTTTCCTTTTCCTTTTCCGTTTTATTATAGTAGATTAGTTAAGATTAGATCAGACTCATTGAACAAAGAATACACCCGTTTCATTTTAGGAGGTGTCACTCTAAATATGAGTCTGATACTTTTATGTACCAGGGCTCAACTAGTGAAGGTAAGTCTACTACTGGTGCCCATGTACATAAAAGTAGCAGACCCATCATTCATGTGATGAGCGACACCTGTGTTTGTCCTACGATGACGCATCTGTAAAAAAAAAAAAAAAAAGTTCAATTCCTTATTTCCAAGTGAATTTTCTCAAAGATCTCACTTTTCCAAAACAAGTTCTAATCCTCTAAAATGAGCTATAAGCAACGCAAAAGTCAAATCAATCAAATCCAAGTTTCGATTTGTGTACCTGTCCTGAAACCATGAGAGTAAATAAAATAGTACCATCGTGTCTTTCAGAACAATCATTGCTGTAAACTCTTCTTACAGAAATACTCAACTCCACAAAGGCTAGTTGAGTACATTTTAAGCAGTCCTTCTTTAATATTTTACTCGTAGAATGAAAGAGAAAGAGTACAAAGGTACGATTTTTTTGCACCTCTACTCTTTCTCTAATATACATGTACTTGTGCTGAAGTATGGCGCACCTTTTCCATTGATCACACCTCCGCACGCTAATGGCGGCGGCTCATAAAAGAGACATCCACAGTCGTTGGCTAGCGAGCTCCAGGAGCTCCTCTCCTCTGTAATTCCTCCCTGACCTCCGCGTGGCCGCCAACATCTCGGGCCGGGGAGACGGGCGATGGGAGTGATATATGTCCCCGCCTCCTCCAGGCTCTGGGGCCCTCGCCTGATTTAAACCCCGGGTCCGCATTCGAATCCGCCGTATCGCACGGCAACCATTCCTCAAATGTGTCACATCTCTATTCATGGCAACAATGTGTAATGCGACAGCTGCAGAGGGTTTGGGGGTTGTGTGGGGGGGGGGGGGGATATCCATAACCCAAGATGGACGCCCTCCCCCGGGGGGTGGGCTCCATATAAAGGAACGGAGCAGGGGGGGGGGGGAGACAGGCTGCGGACAACGCAGGTCTTTCTCGGCAGGTCGTTTCGAGAGAATGAGCACTTTTTGTGGCATGGGCAGCATTTAATCAGCGCGCTAAGCAGCGCTGGTGCGGTGCCATCACTCTGCGCTGGTCGGCTCTAATGCCGAACGCCAGCGATCGGGCCGCCAGCCAAACTCTGCCTGTTCACTCACTGTCCAGCGGGCTGAGGAGAGGAGGAGGAGGAGAACGTGACGAGAGAAGAGCTGTTCTGTGTGACTGTGTATTATTATGAGGCTGATCAACATGTAAATACTTCATATTAAAGTGTCAAATGCATCTTCAATGGCTGCCCCTTTTTTTGCAGTTAAATCGTATCCTCAGTAATGTATTTGTGTGAGATGGTTTGTTTTCTAACTTACTTGATCAGATTTGTTTGTTTTACTTTATGTCCTAATGAATGGTATCCAGAATGTGTTGTGTGAGTGGGTTTGGTCCTTTTTGGTTACTTTTGAGAGACAAATTGGATTTGATATTGAATGTAATTGAATGTATTCTATGAATGTATGTCATTTGAAAAGTAGAATTTGTTGTGTTTCAAGACTGTGTACCTTTCTACTCGCTCAGGTAACAGTGACATCATCATCAGCGTCTAAATCATCATCATCATCATCATCATCATCATCATCATCATCATCATCATCATCATCGTCGTCGTCGTCGTCGTCTTTGTCATCAGCTTCACGTTATCCTAATCATTATCTCCGTCATTCTCGTCTTCATTGTCTTCGTCGTCTCGTCAGCAGCGCCGCGAGTCGGCCTTGACACGGTACACAGCATTGAGGAGTACAGACCACACATCGCAACATCATCATGACATCATTATCGGCGGCGTTGTCGGAATGCATATCCCACCAATCAGCCGGCTTGGGTCTCAGGGGACCGGCCCGTATGCTAACCCGGTACGTGATTAAATCGGTAAAGTGCATCCGGGCTTCTCGGCCGGGCGAATACACGGGAGACTGACAGGAGCCATTCAACCTCTCTTAAACAGCGGGACAGTCCTCTCTATACGGTCGGGGGGGGGGGGGAAACTGCAGACTCCAGTCACACACACACACACACACACCAGCCAGCCACCTGCATTTGACACTCTGCAAATGCATGAGGCACAGGGCACTCCAGGGGGGTCATATTTGCAGGGGAGAAAAACACTTATGGATATGGGTAATGACATCTCTGGTAACTCCTACCACCAGACCGCTCCCCAGGCCCCCCGCCACCCCAACCCCCCCGCCACCCCAACCCCCCCCCCCCCCCCTACCCCCCTCCCCCCCCATCCCATCCCCTCCACACACACACACACACGCTCCCCTCCACCCCCCCACTCCCAGCGTGCTGTTTAGCTGCCCTTTACCTCCACCAATGACATGCATGGTATACAAATGAGCGCCACTCCCCGCAAGGCGCGTCTCAAAGGTTAGCCGCCGCCTGCTGCATGGCAGATGAGGGCTTCCTAACGAGCCGCGCGTAGACATTTGATTAGTTTGGGCTGAATTTTAAAAAAAAAAGAACACATTTTAATAGAGAAATAATAACTGAGTAGAAGCCAGCCCCCCCCCCCCCCCGAATGATGCCTACTGTATGTGATATATGAAATTAAACTGCGAAATTAAAATGCGATCAGATTGAAACTTGTATTATTGAGGTTCTGTATTATGTATTGTAGCAGGAGGATTACAGATACTGAGATTACAGTTACAGGTAGGTCAGATACAGATACAAAGGTGTCAGCTAAATGAC
Source organism: Merluccius polli (assembly GCA_030340625.1). Taxonomy (NCBI): domain Eukaryota; kingdom Metazoa; phylum Chordata; class Actinopteri; order Gadiformes; family Merlucciidae; genus Merluccius; species Merluccius polli. The sequence continues at coordinate 44,251 of JAOPHQ010006610.1, forward strand.
TGAACGGTAAATAGTAGCCCGGTAGTTACGATGTAACCAAATTAAAAATCGTACAGCGCGGTCACATGGACCTCTAGACTCTGTCGCGTTTTCGCAGCAAGACAATGTCAACACGGATTAAATACCACGTCGTTTTTCAATCTTAGTTCGATAAAAATAAGTGACTTTGACTGCTGGAGTGCGAGGACTTGAGGCGTCGGAGGGGGGAAGAAAAACAAGTGGCGCGTCACGTCTTCAAGTGAACATAGCGAGAGAGACTAATTGATGTAGGGATGGTCACCACTGGCAGGCCGCGGCGTCTGTCCCCTACGGTCAAACCGTCAGTGGCTGTAACCGGATACTGCTCTTCGCTGTCTCTCTTACGCAAGCTGGCGCCTAGCTTTGGTTCGCTGTTCATCGCAGGTATTAGCCACTCGACACCATCTCCTAGATCGTTGTGTGTGTGTGTGTGTGTGTGTGTGTGTATTCACTTATTTAGACCAGCCTTAACATAGGATAATAATGAGATAATATGGCTGTAGATGGAGCATTTTTGCCCAGGCCCTACCAGGGCACCCATGCAAACAGTAACAACTTTATTTAGTTTTGGTACAACTCTTGCTGTGTGTCTGTCTGGTGATTATGACCCTCATCCTGACCTTAAGTTTCCCTTAACCTCTTAACCCTTAACTTATCTGTAACACCGCTGGCCCAACCCCACTCCCTACCTGTTCTTTTCTTTGTGTCGTGAGTGTAATGTTTGTCACCTGTGCTAATAAGCAATTCTGTTCACCTTTGTTTCATATATATATATATATATATATATATATATATATATTTAAGTTCCTTAGTTCCTGCCCCAGTTCCTTTTTGGCATCTACCCTTCTGAGTCTGATCTCTGCATTTGGGCTCACCTCCCCTAAGCCCAACGTCATAAACTTAACCATTTCTAATGAATTATGGTAATAATCACACACACACACAACTAATATATCTGCACCATAGGCTATTATTCAATATTAGGACAGGAAAAACATACTTTAATTACCTGGGTTTAGACAATAGTGGAGCCGTCTGTCATGTCCCTGGCATGACACAGCAAGAGTTGTCCCAAAATAAGTAAATAAAGTTGTTACTGTTATACATTGCTATTCTGTTATTGTCATTATAACTTGTTGTTGATGTTATACATATGTTTTTTTCTATTGTCCGTTCGTTATTACTTTATGTAGTTATGATATTCCCTGTATGTCAATTTTCTGTTCCTTTATAACTATGAAATTTTAACTACAGGTAGAGGCTTTAAATAATCCCATCTGGGTTTTCTGCCTTTCCCTGCACTTTACATTATTTGTTATCTTTTTCACTTTTATATAATTTGAACTGGGCAAAATAAATAAATAAATAAATGAATCTATGCGTTGTGATTGGTGTGTTAGCAGAGCTCCAGTAGAACTGGTAACCTATCTCAGCAAAGCCCGCTCACCTTGTGAAGTTTCAGCATTGCCCTTGAGGTGCCGCGCGGGGGGAAGGCGGTTGGCATGCGCGGCGTGGCGGGAACTGTCAGGGGTTGATGTGTGTTGGCTGCGCCCGCCTCGGAGTGCCAGCCTGACCCTTCGGCTCCTGCTGGATCACCCTCAGCTGGAAGAGGACGATGATCGATGATTTGTCGTTCGGCGGGCACATCCAGTTGGCCTCGATCCCGCGGACGCCAACCTGTCACGCGCTCTCACCGCTATACCGCGGGAGAGCGGTTTTTGGGCCCCCCCCCTCTGACAGCCGATTGTCCCCCCCCAAAAAAAACTGCTGCTGGTTTAAGGAAAGGCAGGGTTATGGATTCATCCTGTCAGGTGTGTGCACAACTGATTATTTATCTCTCCGAGGAACTTATGGCGCCAATGATGGATGATGGCGCCGGGGGGAGGATTTAAAAATACACGTTGCCATCATCAGTAAACAGTGTTTAGCTTCTTGATCTGTGAGTGATCCGCTTACCAGGGAACGGGGAAATTAATGTCCGAACTCATGTGAACCGGGCCTTGCTAGAGAAATACCAGAGCATCGGAAAAATACACGAAAATGTAACTTAATGAAGCGTAACTATTGGCAAGCAGTGGGTCTCACGTGCCACAGTGGACATGCTGCCAACTCTGACCAGGGGCCATTTCAGCCCAAACAAAAAGAAACAACCTAATATGCAGTGAAAAATATACTGTGAATGATGCTGTAGGCACCTTGGGCATAATGAGAGAGAGAGAGAGAGAGAGAGAGAGAGAGAGAGAGAGAGAGAGAGATTGGACCCATGCAGGCTAAAGCACAGCGGTAAGTAAATACCGGTACAAGGTCAAAAGCTGTCACGATAGCTTACTTTAAACCACTATGTGTGTGTGTGTGTGTGTGTGTGTGTGTGTGTGTGTGTGTGTGTGTGTGTGTGTGTGTGTGTGTGTGTGTGTGTGTGTGTGTGTGCGTGCGTGCGTGCGTGCCTCAGATGTAAACTGCCTCTTAATAATCCAGCAAAGGGTAATTATCTGGATTCATGTCTGTCATATTATCTGTATTATGATCTGGATTACAATCTGGATTATTCATATCCGGATTATTATCTGGATTCATATCTGAATATCAATAATCCAATCTGAGCATAAATATCTGCCCTGATGAAGGTGTTTGAAGGCAACAGGTAAAAAAAACAACGACTGCTCAGGATTTCGGCTGAGGTGTCCAGTGATCAAGAGGAAAACATGGAGCCAACAGAAAGCTGCAATAATTGGGGCTAAACCCAACAAAATAGTAAGCCATTGAAACATGAATGGGTCGTTATGGGTCGCGACCCACCAGTTGGGAACACCTGATATAGAGAACAAAAACCAGCAGAACTCTGTCTTTAACTCTATCACAATATAACTATGGACTATATATCACTCTATCACTCTTTTTCATTAATTAGCAATATATCCACTCATCTCTTTCATTGTTTTGATGAAGCTCTATGACAGACAAGAGGAGACTGTTATTACAATTATTATACAATATTGTTTCACACGTAGAGAGTTTCTTATTATATAGAAAAAGACTTCTAGAGGTCTAGGCTACTACACGCTATGCTAACCACACAATTTGTATCACTTCTCAGGATTTTACTCATTTACTAGATTACAAGTAATTGAGTTACCCACACACATGGCCCAAAAGGAAAGACCACTTAGACTCACTCTACTAAAAAAAGTTTGGAAGAATGGAATAAAATAACCTCTTAAGAAATAAATGTAAGAAGTTGTTAAGAAAATGACTGAAAATGTTACTTGAGGAAAAACATTGAGGAATTGCAGTTAAGAACATACTTAGGAACTTCGTAGAATTTTTGCTTAGGAAACTTGAGGATTGTCTGAAGATACTTTTGTGAATCTGGACCCTGGTTCAAACCACCTTCTCTTTTTTCTCAGACTAGAGATCTCAAAATAATCTGAGAGGTGTAGCTTGGTGTAGGTCTAGCAGGTGGCACTATACCTCCACACAATAATACAGTTTTTTCTTTATTACTCCCATGCCTACGGCTAACACACAAGGTGCAGATTCATCTGACTCCTCAACCTTTCCCACCAGTTGTTTACTTCAATATACAGTTAACCCAATAACCTCAGAGCTCTAGGTTTAGGAGGAGTAGGTCTATGAGGAGGTCTAGGGTGTGCAGGTCTTGGAGGTGCAGACGTAGGAGGTGTCGATTTATCTGACTCCTCAACCTCTCCCACCAATCCATTACTTACGACTGGCATACAAAGACTGGTATATAAAGACTGGTATATAAAGACTGGTATATAAAGACTGGTATATAAAGACTGGTATACAAAGACCGGTATACAAAGACTGGTATATAAAGACTGGTATGCAAAGACTGGTATACAAAGATTGGTATACAAAGACTGGTATACAAAGACTGGTATATAAAGACTGGTATATAAAGACTGGTATATAAAGACTGGCATATAAAGACTGGTATATAAAGACTGGTATATAAAGACTGGTATATAAAGACTGGTATACAAAGACTGGTATATAAAGACTGGTATATAAAGACTGGTATATAAAGACTGGTATATAAAGACTGGTATACAAAGACTGGCATACAGAGACTGGTATACAAAGACTGGTATACAGAGACTGGTATAGAGACTGGTATACAAAGACTGGTATATAAAGACTGTTATACAAAGACTGGTATATAAAGACTGGTATATAAAGACTGGTATATAATGACTGGTATACAAAGACTGGTATACAAAGACTGGTATATAAAGACTGGTATATAAAGACTGGTATATAAAGACTGGTATATAAAGAGTCTTTATATACCAGTCGTTATTAAAGACTGGTATACAAAGACTGGTATACAAAGAGTGGTACATAAAGACTGGTATACAAAGACTGGTATATAAAGACTGGTATATAACGACTGGTATACAAAGACTGGTATATAAAGACTGGTATACAAAGACTGGTATATAAAGACTGGTATACAAAGACTGGTATACAAATACTGGTATATAAAGACTGGTATATAAAGACTGGTATACAAAGACTGGTATACAAAGACTGGTATATAAAGACTGGTATGTAAAGACTGGTATATAAAGACTGGTATATAAAGACTGGCATATAAAGACTGGTATATAAAGACTGGTATATAAAGACTGGTATATAAAGACTGGTATACAAAGACTGGTATATAAAGACTGGTATATACTGTAAAGACTGGTATATAAAGACTGGGCAACACTTAGGTTAGGGACCATATATTCACCATGAACTAAGTGTGAAGAGGAGAACAGGGAACCTGTGTGTGTTAATAAGTGTCAAACTACTAGTATATTAGTATATATTAGTATATTAGTATTGAGCAAGACCTCACATCAGAATGGGGAACATATGCTGAGTTAGAAAGACTTAATTTAGAGCTATTTACAAACACGTTGAATATAATATGTAATGTGGAGTAATGTGCAGTAATATTCAGTAATATGTGGTAATAGGTGACACTGCCCACCCCCACCCCCCCCCCGGCCCTCCCCTCCTCCTCGTCCCCTGTGCCTATCATTTATTTATCCATGCCAGCCCTCAATTAGGGGCTGTGGTGGTGGGCCCCGGAGCAGCCACGGTTGACCCCAGGTGGGTCTGGCTAATGAACAGTGAGGAGGGGACCCTCCCACCTCCCCCATCAACCCCCCCCACCACCCCTCATGTTTATTTCCAGTATTTAGCCCGAGCCGGCACCCCGAGGAGCAGAGACAGAGAGACACACAGGCCTGTTGAATAATAATCAGCCCCACTAAGTCTAGCCCTAACATCTCTCTCCACCACATTACCTTTCTATCTCTCTTTACCTCTCTCTCTCTCTCTCTCTGTCTCTCTCTCTGTCTCTCTCTCTACCTCTCTCTCTTCACTTTTCTCGCTTCACCTCTCTTGCTTTCTCTTCATCTCTGTCTCTGTCTCTGTCTCTGTCTCTGTCTCTCTCTCTCTCTCTCTCTCTCTCTCTCTCTCACTCTCTCACTCTCTCTCTCTCTCTCTCTCTCTCTCTCTCTCTCTCTCTCTCTCTCTCTCTCTCTCTCTTCCCATCTACCTACATTTACATTTTACATTTAGGGCATTTAGCAGACGCTTTTGTCCAAAGCGACTTACAATAAGTACATTTGTTAGAAGAAACAGTAAATCGCTGTCAGTAGAGTAAGGATTTCCCAAGAACGAGCTTCAAGCACACCCAAATGCTAAGTTAACCCATTGCTAGTATACAACAGAGATAAGTGCGAAAATACTAAGTGCAGAATATCAAAGTAAGAGCCAGGACATACAAACATAGCATGATTGCAAATGTTTTGTTTTTTTTAATTAGTGGGAGGGGTAGTAGAGGAAGGATGCTAAGCGGGATCCAGGTGAACTCTGAACAGGTGGGTCTTGAGTCTCTTGTGGAAGCAGGTGATCGACTCTGCAGTCCTCACGTCAGCAGGGAGGTCGTTCCACCATAGGGGCGCCAAGACAGAGAAGAGTTGTGACTTAGCTGTGCGACCTTTGCTTGCTCTCAGGGATGGTGGTACCAGCCGGTCAGCCGAGGTAGTTGCGCGGAGGGCTCTAGCCGGGGCGTGGGGTCTGACTAGTGAGATGTGACAATCTGAGATGCGAGTTGCAATCAGGCTGTCAGCGGAGGGGAAAGAGAGGAATAATTGAGTGTCATCTGCGTAGCAGTGATAGGAGAAACCATGCAAAGTGATTACAGAGCCTAAAGATCTAGTGTATAGGGAGAATAGAAGCGGCCCTAATACTGAGCCTTGAGGGACGCCAGTGTGAACGGAGCAGGGTTCGGACAAGGAGCCATTCCACGTGACCTGGTAGGTGCGGTTCGTCAGGTAGGATGTGAACCAGGATAGCGCAGAGTCAGCGATGCCGAGTTCTGCGAGGGTGGCGAGGAGGATCTGGTGGTTCACGGTGTCGAACGCCGCAGACAGGTCGAGGAGAATGAGAACCGGTGAGAGGGTTCTGCCGCAGGGCGCAGGGGCGGCACAATGTAGAGCTTGATGGGAAGGGTGACGCAGATCTGGTCAAGTGTTCGAAGGGGAGGACCTGTTAGGACCACTTCGGCGAGATGAGGAGGCCCATCCCCCTTCCTTGTCCCGATGGTCTAGGGGTGTGTGAAAACAGTAGGCGGTGGAGAGGACAGCCTTGGTGGTTCATACCTCTCTGCCTACCAAATGATCCCTCTGTAGCTCTCTCTCAAACTCTTTACTACATTATCCATCTATGTCTCTATGTCTCTCTCTCTGCCTTTCCTCTCTATCTGAACAGAACAAGATGCAAACACACGCTGCACAACAGCAGGCCTTGTTGTTGTTCTTTTGGAAAGTAAACTAACACAACAACAACAACAACAATGATAGTTAGATTAGTTTAGTTGATACGATTTGGTTGTTATGGCACGGGTATCAAATTTCTTACTGTAACAGAGAATCGGTCGACATGTATTTGTTTGTTACAAGCTTGCTGCTACCAACATGTCATGTAAAATAGGCAACATAAAGGGCATACATAACGTATTTTGCTTCCATGAGGTCACATAATTTCAAGTAAATCTGAAGTCCAAATCACAGGAAGGCACTTTGTCTTTCGAATGAGGAAATAGTTGAAGAGTTACTTAGCAGATCAGACCAAAACTGTGCTATAATAGCTTCGGCTAGCCTACTCATTGCCCTCTGTCTGTAAATGCTTTGAAAGAGCAACAATTAATCTGGAATAAAAATGACTCCTCCGTCTGAAACCCTTGAACTTCTCTCTCTCTCCGAGCTGAGCCATCGACGATTCACAAAACTGGAACCTGGCCTGGACCGGCTGTGTCAGATAGGCTGTGTCAGATAGGGGACATCTGAGTGTGGCACTCTGTGCCAGCCAGGGCTCTCTGGGGCTCCCGTTTGACCCCTCATATCTGCTTCTCCATGCAAAGTCATCTCAGGGACATGTGAATCCACGGAACTGCAGAGAAATTATCCAATAGCTCCAGGCATAATTCATTTATCCAATAAATTATCAAATAACCCAAGGCATAATTGAATAAATTGGCCAAAAAGTAATCCGATGACCAAGACATATTAATCCATGAAATACTGAAACAATCCAACATGAGATCAAATTGGATTTAAAAACTGTTTATTTAAAAAGAAAACATTTGTATTACAAGACAATTTATTAAATTACTTTGGCCGTTGTATTTAATATTATATGAATGTCTCAGAACTCTTTCACAGCAACAGACGGCTATTAGGATAATCTGTTCTTCATGGATAAAGCATAATAATATTTACTATTTATATAGCAGACGCTTTTATCCAAAGCGACTTAGAGGAACTGTGTAGATATATGTCATTATACATGTATAGATTATAAATGTATTCACTTCTGTGTCTTCGCGTGTCTGTGTTTTGGTATAGGTGTGTCTGTTCTGTCTACATTCGTCAGTCTGCGTGTATTTAAACGTTAGTATTTTCCGGCGTCGTATTGCTGATGTTGGCGACGTTGGTGGGATTCCCCCGTTTATCTTCCCCAGCCCTTCCTTCCCCGATCCCCTTGGGGTCCCTGAGGTCCCTGAGGTCCCCGAGGTCCTGAGAGGAGAACAGTAAATACAGGTTGTGAAACAAAATACAATAGTAAATAAATAAATGATATAAAAATGAAATAATACATTAATAATAACCATAATAATACATTAATAATGAATAAACAAAAGTAAATAAATAAAATACAATAGTATTGTATACTAAGTACAAATTCAACCCTCTGTAAAATTCATACCAAACTGGTCATGTTTTCCTATATATATATATATATATATATATATATATATGCTCTACACACACAGTACACAACACACAAACATACAAAAAAAAGAAAATGTTCTTGTTATGATTCATTGACATGTTAGAGAAAGATTGTACTCACCCGTTGGGCCAGGTGGTCCATTCAGACCTAAAACAGAGAACAAAAGATCAACAACGTTAAAGCAAGTTCTTGCAGGCAGTCCTATACATTTTCCTCTTGAATGTGTTTGTATAGGCGGATAATCAAATGGATTATGTTTAATAGCACTATAGTTGGTTCTAAAGGTTCTGGTTCTGAAAATATGGTCTGACCTCGAGGTCCTTGTGGTCCCAGTGCTCCTCTCGGACCCGGAGGACCAGTGGCACCTGTCCGGTGAAGGGAAAACAATTAAAGCGAATACCAAACTATATGTAAAAACAGATACTGAAACCATGCTCATACTACATGCTACATACACATACACACACACACACACACACAGTCAATAAAACATACAAAAAAGGTGGAATTATACAACCGCTGAATCAAAGAAAGTTCTGAATTACGTATTTGAAGCTACCCATTAGGACACTTAGGAAGCCAAGAGGAATCTAAGGGTGCTAAGAGTTAGGAAGCTAATCAGTCAACAGGTGAGGAGCTCATAGATTGGTACTTGACAGTCAGGGAGCAGACTGGAAAGAACTGTAAACACATTGACATTAAATGCTAATGCTATCTAAATGGTAAATGGACTGCATTTATATTGCAATTGTTAGGACCTGTGGCCACTCAAAGCACATTACTTAATTAATTTAATTCACATTCATACTCCTACGGCAGGTCAGCCATGCAAGGCGACAGTCAGCTTGTTGGGAGCAGTAAGGGTTAGGTGTCTCGCTCAGGGACACCTCAACAATTACCTAGGAGTAGCCGGGGATAAACCAGCAACCTTCCAATTACTAGGCAACCCGCTCTCCCTCCTGAGCCACCAAAATGGTAAATTTACCATTTACCATTTTTGTATCACAATTAGGCATTGACATTGAACATTCTTCCTCACTCATTGAACTATCAAAAAAGTACATTATATTTTGAAAACCCATTTTCTATAGAGGATCATGTAATTATCATATGTCATTATGACACTCCTACTGTTAGAAGTCTCTTACCAGCTGTTCCAGGCAATCCATTTTTTCCTGCTGGACCTAAGACAACAGGACAATATTAGGGTTTAATGTAGTTGAAGTGTGACACACACACACACACACACATATATACTGTATATATCAAATGGATAGGACCCCCACCTGAGGCACCGATGGCCCCTTGCACTCCAGGGGTTCCCCTGGGGCCCACTTCTCCATTTGAGCCCTTGGGTCCTGAGGGGCCAGGAGGGCCTACAACCCCTGTAGGGGCACAGAGGAAATAGATGTTGAAATGTAATCATCAATTGCTTATTAAAGGGAACCAACACATATTAACACTTAGAATTTGTCATCATACATGCCAATATCAAGATACACAGTTGGTCATGGTTTTGTCATTTGCATTATTTGAGTAACTGTGATCATACAACTGCATTGCAAAACAAAATGAATGGGCCTAATTCCACTACATTTAATTCTGAAATGTAAGCCGATATTGTTGATATTTCATTTTTTAATCATGATGTAGTTGTGATAATTATGTGAAATTGCTGAGCTCACTGATACATGAACAAGTGTAATGTACATGAGCCTATAAAAAAAAATCGCATCGCATTCTGTTAATGAGATGGCAAGAGTTCTCCAAGATGTGAGCAGGACATACCCTAGATATTTTAAAACCTGGACATTTGTGAATTGCAAACATGGCACATTTGCTCCATTGAACGACTTCAAATGTTTGTGAATAATATAAAGAGAGATGGTCTGACCCTTCGGCCCGGCAGATCCGGGAAGTCCTTGTAGTCCTGATGCGCCTTTCTGACCCACAGTGCCAGGGACACCTGTCCGGTGAATGGAAAATAATGAAATGGACGAGCAAATACCAAACTATATGTAAAAACAAATACTGAAACCATGCTGTTTTTCACGCAAATACATACACACACACACAAGTACATGCACACACACACACACATACACACACACACACACACACATACACACAGATCCTACCTGTGATTCCGTTATCTCCTTTGATACCTTGGGCTCCAGTTATTCCTCGAGGTCCAGGAAGTCCTGGATTTCAACACATGGAATATAATGTAAAATAATGTTATAGAGCTGACCCTCCCTTACCTTAACCACACCCAACCCTTACCTTAATCACACACAACACTTACCTTAACCATAACAAACCCTTACCTTAAACACAACCCTTATAATAATAATATTCACTACATCAGTATGTTGTCCACATAACCATAATCGGTTCACCATTCTTATAGGCACACAAAAGGTGTCAAGCCTGGCTTATAGTTTATAGACGGCTGATGATATCCCCATAGAGGTGTCAGAGATATGTACAGGTGTCTTACCTGGTTTTCCAGATTCTCCCTTGACAGACGCTCCAGGAACACCTTGTACACCTGGTGGACCGACTGGGCCCACAAGACCACGTGGGCCTGCATGGCACACACACACACACACACACACACACACACACACACGTGCACAGACATGCACACACACACACGCACAGACATGCACACACACACACACACACACACACAGTCAATCAAACATATACAAAACACATACAAAAAAGGTGAAATTACACAAGCGCTGAATCGAAGAAAGATCTGAATTACTTATTTTAAGAGAAGACGCTTTACATCAAGTTTATTTTCTATATCATGTGCATGATAAAGAGGTGTGAAGAGTTTTTAGGCCTATTCATTGGTCTGCTTAATCTGAATTTGGACATGATAATCCATCCATAAACAGACAAATGATAACTATTTAAACGACCAATGATGCAGTTTGTTAGCAAACCTGCTAATGTTCTCTACTGCATTGGAGGTTGTGCTCGTTTGTCAGCCATGAGAAATGATACGTCTCCTACACTGTCTCCAAACATATTAAATATGGATCAGGGCCATCTTTTACCCACAGGTGGCTGAGAGCAGGTTGTGTACATTGACAGTTTGCACGTTTTGGCCCTGAGAAAGTTAAGTGTCTAGGCAAGGCTCTGAGGGAAAGACATCATATTTCATATTTTTCACACTTAGTTACCTGTCCACCGCACCTTTAAACCAAGAGTCTGTGGCGTACCCAGGAAGCTAACGCTTAGAGTCAAGAAGCTATGAGCTAACTGTTGGGACAGTCAGGAAGCTAAGCTACCCGTTAGGACACTTAGGAAGCCAAGAGGAATCTAAGGGTGCTAAGAGTTAGGAAGCTAATCAGTCAACAGGTGAGGAGCTCATAGATTGGTACTTGACAGTCAGGGAGCAGACTGGAAAGAACTGTAAACACATTGACATTAAATGCTAATGCTATATAAATTAGGCATAGACATTAAGCATTCTTTCTCACTCATTAAACTATCAAAAAAGTAGATTATATTTTGAAAACCCATTTTCTATAGAGGATCATGTAATTATCATATGTCATCGTGACACTCCTACTGTTAGAAGTCTCTTACCAGCTATTCCAGGCAATCCATTTTTTCCTGCTGGACCTAAGACAACAGGACAATATTAGGGTTTAATGTCCTTAAAGTGGTCATTCTGTGTCTCGCACACACACACACACATATATATATACATATATATATATATACATATATATATATATATATATATATATATATATATATATATATATATATAGGCTATCATATGGATAGGACCCCCACCTGAGGCACCGATGGCCCCTTGCACTCCAGGGGTTCCCTTGGGGCCCACTTCTCCATTTGAGCCCTTGGGTCCTGAGGGGCCAGGAGGGCCTACAACCCCTGTAGGGGCACAGAGGAAAATAGATGTTGAAATTTTATCATCAAAGTCATATGAACGTCGACAAAATTACAGCGTTTCACAATATCCGTTCTCATTAACTTCCTGTCAGAAACCATTTCTTGCTGTTGGCCAACTTGTGGTCGAATTAAAAATGATACTTGTGGGGAATTATGATTCATACCAGCAACTTGCCATGTCATCATGTAACACATTCTATTGGATGTATTAGTATCCAAGTATATTATTAGTAGTAATAATATACTTGTATACTGTTAAGTAAAGGTATATAAATATCAGTATATATTTGTATGTGTGTGTGTGTGATAGTCTCTACAAGACTACCGGCCGAAAGGTTTTTGGTTTCAACCCCAATGTCCACAGTCGACCCAAGCCCTACCTGCTCCTTAATTACATGCATCTACACATTTCCTGTGTGTTTTCACACCTGAGCTGTTTGGTCCGTTTTAATCCAACCATGGAACGTTTCCTCCGATAGTACGGTCCGTTTGGGCTAGTGAGGTAGTACTCTGGTGCGGACCAAACCAACTCTGGTCCACTAGAAAATGGGGGTCTCGGCCCACTTCTAAGTGAACTAGGGTTCATGTCGCTTTAGGTGAGAACGTGATCCAAACCAACAACAAGAAATGAACCCATCGGGAAACGGCCAAATACGCGACTATCCGCTCCTGCTGGCCCACTGAATGTAATGAATTGCTTATTGAATGTGTATTCTCTGTGCTCTTCTTACCAATACATATTAACGCTGGGTATTTGTCATCTATTTATACATGCCTGTATCAAGCTATACAGTTGGTCATGGTTTTGTCATTTGGATTATTTGAGTAATTGTGATCATACAACTGCATTGGAAAACAAAATGAATAGGCCTAATTCCACAACATTTAATTCTGAAATTTCTGCCGATATTGTTGATATTTAATGTTTTAATCATGATGTAGGAGTGACAATTATGGGAAAGTGCTGAGCTCACTGATATGTGAACAAGTGTAATGTATATAAGCCTATACAAAATCGCATTGCATTGTGTTAATGAGATGGCAAGAGTTCTCCAAGATGTGAGCAGGACATACCCTAGATACATTTTTTTTAAAACCTGGACATTTGTGAATAATATAAAGAGAGATGGTCTGACCCTTCGGTCCGGCAGATCCGGGAAGTCCTTGTAGTCCCGATGCGCCTTTCTGACCCACAGTGCCAGGGACACCTGTCCGGTGAATGGAAAATAATTAAATGGACGAGCAAATACCAAACTATATGTAAAAACAAATACTGAAACCATGCTGTTTTTCATGCAAATAAATACACACACACGTATACGTGCACACACACACACAGATCCTACCTGTGCTTCCGCTATCTCCTTTGATACCTTGGGCTCCAGTTATTCCTCGAAGTCCAGGAACTCCTGGATTTCAACACATGGAATATAACATGTTATAGAGCTGACCCTCCCTTACCTTAACCACACCCAACCCATACCTTATCCACACCCAACCCCTATAATAATAATATTCACTACATCAGTATGTTGTCCACATAACCATAATTGCTTCACCATTCTTATAGACACACAAAAGGTGTCAAGTCTGGCTTATAGTTTATAGACGGCTGATGATATCCCCATAGAGGTGTCAGAGATATGTACAGGTGTCTTACCTGGTTTTCCAGATTCTCCCTTGACAGACGCTCCAGGAACACCTTGTACACCCGGTGGACCGACTGGGCCCACAAGACCACGTGGGCCTGCATGGCACACACACACACACACACACATGTGCACAGACATGCACACACACACACACACACACACACACACACACACACACACACACACACACACACACACACACAGAGAAGGTGAAATTACACAAGCGCTGAATCAAAGAAAGTTCTGAATTACTTATTTTAAGAGAAGATGCTTTACATCAAGTTTATTTTCTATATCATGTGCATGATAAAGGGGGTGTGACAAGTTTTAGGCCTATTCTTTGGTCTGCTTAATCTGAAATTGGACATGATAACGCATTCAATTAAACAGATGAATGATATGTCTCCATGCTGGGAACTATTTAAACAACCAATGATGCAGTTTGTTAGCAAACCTGCTAATGTTCTCTATTGCATTGGAGGTTGTGCTCGTTTGTCAGCCATGAGAAATGATACGTCTCCTACACTGTCTCCAAACATTAAATATGGATCAGGGCCATCTTTTACCCACAGGTGGCTGAGAGCAGGTTGTGTGCATTGACAGTTTGCACGTTTTGGCCCTGAGAAAGTTAAGTGTCTAGGCAAGGCTCTGAGGGAAAGACATCATATTTCATATTTTTCACACTTAGTTACCTGTCCACCGCACCTTTAAACCAAGAGTCTGTGGCGTACCCAGGAAGCTAACAGGCAGAATGCTAAAAGTTGGGATGCCAACGCTTAGAGTCAAGAAGCTATAAGGAAACTGTTAGGACACTTAGGAAGCCAAGAGGAATCTAAGGGTGCTAAGAGTTAGGAAGCTAATCAGTCAACAGGTGAGGAGCTCATAGATTGGTACTTGACAGTCAGGGAGCAGACTGGAACGAACTGTAACACATTGACATTACAATGCCAATGCTATCTAAATTAGGCATTGACATTAAGCATTCTTTCTCACTCATTGAACTATCAAAAAAGTACATTATAATTCGCAAACCCAGTTAATTTTCTATAGAGGATCATGTAATTATCATATGTCATTATGACACTCCTACTGTTAGAAGTCTCTTACCAGCTATTCCAGGCAATCCATTTGTTCCTGCTGGACCTAAGACAACAGGACAATATTAGGGTTTAATGTCCTTAAAGTGGTCATTCTGTGTCTCACACACACACACACACAGTATATATATATATATATATATATATATATATATATATATATATATACACATACCGATGGCCCCTTGCTCTCCAGGGGTTCCCTTGGGGCCCACTTCTCCATTTGAGCCCTTGGGTCCTGAGGGGCCAGGAGGGCCTACAACCCCTGTAGGGGCACAGAGGAAATAGATGTTGAAATTTAATAATCAAAGTCATATGCAACGTCAACAAAATGACAGCATTTCACAATATCTGTTTTGGGGAAATTATACCAGCAACCTGCCATGTCATCATGTAACACATTCTATTGGATATATTAGTATCTAAGTATATTATTAGTAGTAATAATATTATATATTATTATTATTAGTAGTAGTAGTAGTAGTAGTAGTAGTAGTAGTAGTAGTAGTAGTAGTAGTATATTATTAGTAATAATATACTAGTATACTATTATGTAAAGGTATATAAATATCAGTTTATATTTGTGTAGTGTGTAGCGTGTGTTTGTGTGTATATTTGCATGTGTCATGTTGTGTCAATGTGTCATTTGCATTATACAACTGAGTCATTGTAATCATACAACTGCATTGCAAAACAAAATGAACAGGACTAATTCCACTACATTTCATTCT
>JAOPHQ010006610.1:65000-80000 GCA_030340625.1 Merluccius polli
AGTGCTGTGGCTTGGGCTTTGGCGCCGGACCATCTAAAAACACAATGACAACACACGCTATATTCACATGATGACACGAGAAGAGTAGAGACCAACCGGAACTCAATTTAATACAGTGGAGAGGAGTGAGACACAGAAAATGGCAGATATCATATGTTAATAAATTAACGACACATTCGTCAGATAGCACTCATAGGTACTATATAGTGAATGGTGATGAAGACAGATCAACAGCAGATTTAATAACCAGGCAAATAAACTGGAAAATTAGGATTTTTTAAAATAAACTGTATATATATATATATATATATATATATATATATATATATATATATATATATATATATATATATATATAATTAAGAGTAGGCCTAATAGTGCTAATGCATGTCTTTCACATAGTTTGGAAAGAACGTCTGCTACTGTGAAGCATGACCGCCATCTATTGGTCATGAGTGGGATTTCTATTAAAAAGGGTGGGGGTTAGACAGTGAATACAGAGACAGGCCATTAAGGAGCAGGTAGGGGTTAGACAGTGAATACAGAGACAGGCCATTAAGGAGCAGGTAGGTGTTAGACAGTGGATACAGAGACAGGTCATTACGGAGCAGGTAGGGGTTAGACAGTGAATACAGAGACAGGCCATTAAGGAGCAGGTAGGTGTTAGACAGTAAATACAGAGACAGGTCCTTAAGGAGCAGGTAGGGGTTAGACAGTGGATACAGAGACATGTCATTAAGGAGCAGGTAGGGGTTAGACAGGGAATACAGAGACAGGCCATTAAGGAGCAGGTAGGGGTTAGACAGTGAATACAGAGACAGGTCATTAAGGAGCAGGTAGGGGTTAGACAGTAAATACAGAGACAGGTCCTTAAGGAGCAGGTAGGGGTTAGACAGTGAATACAGAGACAGGTCATTAAGGAGCAGGTAGGGGTTAGACAGTGAATACAGAGACAGGTCATTAAGGAGCAGGTAGGGGTTAGACAGTGAATACAGAGACAGGTCATTAAGGAGCAGGTAGGGGTTAGACAGTGGATACAGAGACGGGTCATTAAGGAGCAGGTAGGGGTTAGACAGCGAATACAGAGACAGCAGGTCGGGGTTAAGAGACAGGGCTTGATGATGTTAAGGATGCCTGAACAGACCTACTACTTCACTCATTTGAGGGCCACAAAAATATAAAAAGCATTCTTACCGCCGTGCTCAAACTGAAGGATGTTGCTCTTCTTCGTCATGGCGTCAAACTGAGGGTTACTGTGGCTGCAGGACCTGCTCCCGTATGACCTCTCTCACTGCAGACGCTGAATGACCACCTAACCCGCACCATGTTTATAACACCTCCCGTGAGGCGCGGAAAGCCCACCACATGTGCACGTGAGCAAGTGGGATCCGGTTCTTCTTGACTCATGCACCCACTTCACTCAAGACGATTTAAAGGAAGTAGGTGAGCTGATTTTTGGGCCGAGGTCAGCAAAAGAAAAAGTGTTTGGTCAGAATATCAAGCACATTATTTCAAAATTGGGAAGTGAAATCCCAGGGTTTTTACTTTGACTGTGAAATTGAAGAAAGTACAGGAAATGCAGATGTTTTCAGGAAGTTGAGATTAGAAAATCTTTGAAATATTTCACATTGAAGAAACACAATAGCATAAAAATAGGGAAATAGACATTAAGTAACATTTCCTTGCTGATGAGGCACTGAAGCCGTTTCTGTGGCTTGAGGTTTTGGTCCTGATGGACCGCAGTGAGGGGCAAAGGTGTTCATTACTCCAAAAAATTATTCCTCTCTCAAATTCTTAGTCCTCAATGCTAACTGATTGACATGTAGCCTGATTGACTTCTAGACACTAGAAGAGTAGAGATTAATCAGCAGTCAATTTAATACAGCGGAGAGGAGTGATACACAGCAAATGGCAGATATGATTTGTATAACACATTCATTAGACAGCACTCAGGGTATATACTAAATAGTAAACGGTGATGAAGACAGATCAACAGCAGATTGAATAACCAGACAAATATTTATTGGTACCAATAAATAGCACATGAGCCAGGCATTCGGGTAAAACAGTTTTAATTCGATTTTTTTGTTCAATCTGCACTTTTCAAGAATTTATAAAAAGAAAGTTGAAGAAAATTCAATTCCGTTTTTTGTCCTTTTCTTCTTATAACACACAGTTTTAGGTATTTAATTACATAAGAATGGTAAATACTTCTCCTTGAAAAGGGGTGTAAATTATTTACACATAGGGCATTTTTTGACACAATTATTGACAAAAATAGACAAAAAAGACCAGGCGTTTTAATAAATATATCTATTATTATAGTGCTTAAAGGGTTAAGGAACTTGGTTGTGCAGAATGTGTGTTGCTCCAATGGCTCCAATACTGATGGCTTTCATTGTGCTCATTCTCACCTGCCAAACGACTACATAAGAAAACATGAAAATATAATAATACAATACAATTCACACTGACCACATCCTTATATCATAACTAATCCCAACCCGTCAAGTTTAGTGGTTAGAGTTGTAGTTATATGGTTTTAAACGTAACCCCTGCGTAACCTGAGTTACCTCACCACAACCCAAAGCCATAGCCCTAACCCTAACAACAACCACAAAACCATAAACCATAACCCTAACCCATAAATATAACCCTAAACCCTAACAAAATCAGAACCTAACAAGACCTAGAACCAGAACCACCAACAACAACAGCCATACAAAAAGTGCACAAGATAGGACCAGCAGATGGCTGTCACATGATTGGTACCTCCCCTTCCCATTGGCCCTTCCCGCAACACCGAGGAGAAGAGGTGCTGACTGCCCTGAGCCATCCTAACAGGTCACCATATCACCAACCCTAATGTAGACTCACCCCTAACTCTAACTCACCCCACCACTAATCCCTAACCAAACCACCAACCCCCTAACCATAGCTACTACCGCCAACCCTCGCCTCACCCCCCCTCCCTTATATATTGCTGTGCTCAAACGGCCACAAGATGGCGTGCTTTTCTCATTTTCTACCTCTGGGTTTCCTGACAGCTGCTGCTCCAAGTGGTCCTGCGTCTGGCTACACTGAGGTGTGCGCAGGTTGTCCCATTATATATATACATATATGTATATATAATATATAATATATGCTCTGCTACTCAACTATGTAGCTATATGTCTAGTTGACTCTTTTTTTTCTCTCACATTGTGAGAAATAAATATAATTTTCAAACACAAATGTCGTACACAATAATTCAGGCTTACTGTGTGACACAAATATAGATGGCGTCTGTTCATCTGTTTTAACAGCCTGCCTAATGGGAAAGGGGATTGTACTGCGTGAGGCTTTTTAACGTGCTCATAAATTAGGGTACATAAGTCCAGTTGATAATCTACCATTAGGTGTACATCTGGACCAGGCATAGGATATCATTCAGAATTGTTATAATTTATATCATTCAGTCTTTCAAAATGTTGTATTTATTTGATTATGTAGAACTATTTTTCTTTCATTATGAATAGCATTATGAATAGCTTGTCTATTCATTGTCATTGTCTATTCATAATAGACTAGGTGTAAAATCATATTCACATGTGTAAGAAAGTAAATTCCCTTGATTTAAAAAAATGAATACATTTCATCCAACATAATGTGCGCTATAGTCTAAAGTAGGCCTATATGGCATTTTCACAACTTGTAAATAGGATCGACCCTAATTCACATACCTCATTGTTTTACACATTTATTTTGGGTCGATAATTAAGATCTAATATAATGGCCTTTATAAAGTCATTAATGTGTTGCATATTAATGTTCTGGCTAATAGCAGCTGATAGGTAGAAAATAAAGAGATATAGGCCCAGGCCTACAATTAAGTGAGCAAAGAAAGGAACTAAATCTAATAATAAAAAATGCTCAAATACAATGTTTAAATATTCTGAGACTATGGGGAGCATCGTGTAGGCTATGTGTTCACATGACATTGTTTACGAGGGATAAAGATATAGACCTGATGTCTGAATGGAGGGAGAATGCATTTACTGTAATAGGCCTACAGTCCGTGCAACGTAAGGTTTTATTTCAGGAAAATTACCCTATATAATTGCATTTAGGCCTAGTTGGTTTATATTATGCCGTTTAATTATCACAACCTACAACCGCAATTGAAAGAAAGAAAGAAAGAAAGAAAGAAAGAAAGAAAGAAAGAAAGAAAGAAAGAAAGAAAGAAAGAAAGAAAGAAAGAAAGAAACCAGCGTCCATGTGCATCGTCAAGCCGTCAATAAAGTCATTTCTGCATCTGTTTTTTATTTTTTCTCCCCAGGCCTGCCTGGGTATTATTCCCTGCTTTTATCAAGCCCCTGGAAGTGACGTGATCCTGGGCAGCGTGTCTATTATAAGGAGCTGTGATCAAGTGCTTTTCTCCGGGACGATGACAGAGGCTTTCTGCCGCGTCCAGGTGATGAACGTCCGGCTGATCAGGCGGAAAAGGAGTAATTAAAACCTATAAATTATCCGCGGGCAGCCCCCCTCTCCCATGCATCACTTTACAGCACAGATAAGAGCTCATTCGGGCCTGAAAACTATTTTGTTTGACAATTGTTACCCTGGAGGAAAAGGGAAAAAAAGAGGTAAAACAAGCCATAAGCAGCCCTATTTGTAAAATTAAATAAGCAGGCTTTGAATAATTATGGCTTTTTCAAATTGGCTACATGAAACCAGTGCATATATAAAGGGGGACCGTTACTGTGTTTACACATGTTCCCATCCACTCCACCATATAGTCCATATCATAATGGGCTATGACTCTATTTATCTACCATATAGTCCATATCATAATGGGCTATGACTCTATTTATCTACCATATAGGTCCATATCATAATGGGCTATGACTCTATTTATCTACCATATAGGTCCATATCATATGACTCTATTTATCTACCATATAGGTCCATATCATATGACTCTATTTATCTACCATATAGGTCCATATCATAATGGGCTATGACTCTATTTATCAACCATATAGGTCCATATCATAATGGACTATGACTCTATTTATCAACCATATAGGTCCATATCATAATGGACTATGACTCTATTTATCTACCATATAGGTCCATATCATAATGGACTATGACTCTATTTATCTACCATATAGTCCTAATGGGCTATGACTCTATTTATCTACCATATAGGTCCATATCATAATGGGCTATGACTCTATTTATCCACCATATAGGTCCATATGATAATGGAATATGACTCTATTTATCTACCATATTGGTCCATATGATAATGGGCTATGACTCCTACCATATAGGTCCATATCATAATGGGCTATGACTCTATTTATCTAGCATAGGTCCATATCATAATGGGCTATGACTCTATTTATCTACCATATAGGTCCATATCATAATGGACTATGACTCTATTTATCTACCATATAGGTCCATATCATATGACTCTATTTATCTACCATATAGGTCCATATCATAATGGGCTATGACTCTATTTATCTACATATTGGTCCATATCATATGACTCTATTTATCTACCATATAGGTCCATATCATAATGGACTATGACTCTATTTATCTACATATTGGTCCATCCGTTTTTAGGCCTATGTGCGCGCGCAGTCTATTGTTGCGCACACCAAATAAGCGGTAGAGACTCAAAATACCTCGAGATTCATACTAAATATTATGACTGTGTGACATATTATAAAAGTAGGCTATACCATGGTTATATAGTTAGGCCTACACTATCGAATAACAGCCTATAACCGAATACCGACCTATCGACCTATTTGTTTCTGTTTCCAATTAATAAAACAATAGGCCTATATTTAATCTGATTCAGGTCTGGTCTAAATTGCGATTGTGATTGTTATTAACACATAGCAAATATATAGCCTTTAGTTTTGCATTTTCAGCACATAAAACAAAAAAAAAACACAAATGTGCGGTCAATTTTGTGTTAGACGCGCAACGCGACGCCGCGTCAAAAAACCCACATCATCACAACATATTCATCAAATGCGCGTTTTTTGTTTCCTCTCCCTCTGTGTGTGTGTGTGGTTGTGAGATGAGGGCTGCAGATAAAACAGCCTGTAAGATAAGATACAGCCTGTAAGATACATACAAGCCTGTAAGAGACCCTCGCCGCGCTGAAGGCAACGTAAGCAGCGATCATCATCATCTCTTGTTTGGTTTCTCCGCGGAGCCCATTTGGTTTCTCCTGTTGCGCAGAGACGCGTGACATTATTGGACGTCGTCACCCATATCCAGAAGTGTCCCGCGCAGCGATTGGTCCGCTCTCCCCCTTTTTTTGATGTGTGTGTGGGGGGGGGAGGGTGATGGGGGAGGGTGGTGGGTGAGGTGGGGGGGAGGGTGAGTGATGTGGAGACTCGGTGAACATCTAACTGTCATACAGCGGTGCTGAAAAGGCGCTGTGGGTTGCGCGCCATATCGCTGTCTGCGCGGTTAGTAGTGAAGCCGACGACCATGACGCGCCGCAGCGGCGTTACGCACGCGGGATGTCACCGGTTTAAACACCAATAATAATAATAATAACAATATTTTGGATGGGGGGGGAAATAACTATGGTTTAGTGGTCGGTTTAAAGAAGTCATTTTGGATACAACTGCAGCAACCCCAACAACAAGTTGGACTTTGGACCCGGGAAAGGCGAAAAGAGAAAAGGAAAAAAGGCGACGGGTTTCGGCGGCAGTGATGGAGGACCAGCGGGACGTCCACAGTCCGGATACGAGCGACGGCGAGAGCGTGTCGCCCTCGTCCCCCCCCAGCCTCCCCTCGCCGCCCATCCTGCCCCTCCAGGGCGCGCAGCAGCAGCAGCAGCAGCAGCAGCAGGCCCACAGCAGGACCACCAACTTTTTCATCGACAACATCCTCAGGCCGGACTTCGGCTGCAAGAAGGAGCTCGCCAGGGCGCAGCAGACCTCCAGCCGGGACCACCGAGGTGGTGGTGGTACCGGTGGTACCGGTCACCCGGGGGTGGTGGTCCGGCCGAACCACCCTGGCACGCCGTGCCTGGACTCGAACTGCAGCAGCGACAGCACCTCGTCGTCCTCCGCCGCGTCGTCCCTGGCGCTGTCGCCCCAGAGTCCCAGGAAGACTTCGGGGTCCAGGCCGGAGGAGAGTCCGGGTGGCGGAACCGGAGGTGCAGGAGGTGGAGGAGGAGGCGCGACGAACACGTCCTCCTCCTCCTCCTCCTCCTCGGTGGTGGTGTTGAACGGGAACGGGAACGGTACTGGAGGCGGCGGCGGCGGCGGCGCCACCGCGACCCCCGAGACGCAGCCGCTGCTGTGGCCCGCGTGGGTCTACTGCACGCGCTACTCGGACAGGCCGTCATCTGGTAAGACGATAGTTTTATGAATAAGTGAAAAAGTACCGCATATTCACTCACGGATCCGCTGTAAGTTTGCGCGCTCCGGGAAATTGCGCCCGCATTTGGCGAACCCGTTTTTATGGAGGCCTAGGCGTCCGTGTGTGTGTGCGTGTGTGTGTGTGTGTGTGTGTGTGTGTGTGTTTTGGTTTAGTTTGGATGTAGGTTCAGGATTTATTGGGACCGTTTGTGTTGCTTTAGGACATATTTTTGGATATTTCACTATATAGGCCTATCTTTTATCTTAAGTAGTTTTGTAGTTTTTTTATTTGTACTATATTTATTGTAGCCTATTGTATAAATGACCCCTGTATTTATTCCGCTGAGAGGATATGGATATGATTCAAAAAAGAAAACAGTTAAAACAATTGTATTGTATTTTCGTGAACTACAATACAGATGAATATATAGGCCTATATTTTTAATCATAGCCTAATATATATAGCCTAGGCCTATATATTATTATACATAATAATAATAACAGTTGCTATCTTGCTGAGATACAGCGTATTGCCCTATTTAGGATTATGTTGGTAGAAATACAATTGTCTCTCTATAGCGATTCAAAAAGTGATGCAAGTGACTGTCTACCTTAATTTAATAATATCGGTGTTTATTGGTTTAACTTGATTGAACCATGTGAGTCTCGTTAGGATATAGGCCATACGTGACCATATTTGTAGCTTTGCTTTAAATCCTTATATATAAGCCTATATACACGTTTAGTTTCAGTTTTTAATATGCAGTTGAAAAGGTGTTGTATCAATGCGTTATTTAAAAAAAACAATGTATTGATAAGGCTGCAGATATAGTGGTCGCTGGGCCTTGCAGGATAGGTCACATAAAGCCTCTCTGTTGCAGTCTAATCCTGAGATTGTGGAGACGTTTGCATCTTGTGTTTACGGTATAGGTGACATGGCGTTTCAATTGAGTGTCTGGAAAACTTCATTTGGTTGTTTTTTTTTACCGGTGAAAGGTTTTGTTTCCAAATGTCTACGGCGTCCGCCTGGATGCGTGAGCGTCTGCAAAGGCAATGAATGGAGAAATATCCACACTTTCAAATAAAGGAGAAATAATAGACAGCAAACCACAGAGCCCCATGCAGCTGTGACGACATTTTGAATTAATTAAAGCACCATGTATAATTTGAGCCTTATTATGCTTCCTTATGAAATGATAGTCTATTGATAGGCCTATTCATTGAAAAATATCAATATAACAAAACAATGTCTGTGAAATCAGAGACGTTTCTGTTGTTATGTTTTATTTTTCAAAGGGTTTCTTTTAAAATACATACCAAATACAATACAATATATGCATTGCATAAAAAAAAATACAATGCCATTTTGTAAAATAGTGAGGTCTATTTTTCAGATTGTCCAATAACTGATAAAATTAATTTAACTTGGGCAGCATGTGAATTCTGAATTTACTAAATGGTTTCCACGCTAATTAGGTCTCACTTTTTAACGCCATAGCAAAAAGCAGCTATACAGCCTATCTAAAACATAATAAAGCGCACCTCTTAAATCAATAGGCTTACATTTAAGCCACCATTTCATTTGCCGTAAACATTTGTGGTTCGTTATGTAACCCAAATGTAAATGTAAATGTATATGGATTTTTTTGTAACCTTTAATTCGCTTTTAAGGTTTGTAGGTTATCTCTATAAAACACATCTAGGCTATTTATTTTGTCTCTAATGCAGAAAATAACACCAGTGGTTTTTAAACAAAAGGAGCCGGTCCTGATGGTAGAGGTGACGTAGGTCGGGGTGAGCGGTGGGTCTCGCGCTAATTAAAACAAGCATCACCCCTCTCGCGTGTTTTGGTTGACTGGGTCAGCATCGTGGCACAGTAACACACACACACACACACACACACACACACACACACACACACACACACACACACACACACACACACACACACACAGGCCTACCGGGTCACTGTCTGTCTGTATGGAGGATTCATAACTGAGCTATCAGATGTGATCTGATGATGAGGGAGGCCGACAGGCCGACACGTGGCTTGTCCTGCTTGCTTCCCAACAGTAGTGCGTTTATAGTTTTTATTAGGTTCAATATAAGTTAGCCAAATAAGATATGGGATATAGTGCAGGCCTATTAATAAAACAGCTTCAGATTACCCAGAACATAGCCTACACGTAGGCCTAGGCTTACGCTACAATAATAATAATCATAATAATCATAGGCTTATTATTATTATTATTATTATTATTATTAACATTATTATTATGATTATTATTATTATTGTTCTTCTGAATAATAATAATAATAGCCTAATAATACAAATATTATTAATAATTATTATTATTATCGTCATAATCATCATCATCATCATCATCATCATCAACATCATCATAATTATTATTATTATTATTATGTTTATAATTATAATTATTAGGCCTACTAATATGCACGTTGTTACTGTCATTATTTAGTTGTTATAGTATCGCTATTATTACATGTGTTACATGTGTATTACTATTGTATTATTGCATATTGTTGATATTATCACTATTATTGTTATTATAGGCGGTAGTAATATTATTAGTAATATACCTATGAGTAGGCCTATTGTGTTTTATTGATCTTATCTGTATGATATGAGGGTGGGAATCAATATTATTAGTATTAGTAGACTGATAAGTATTATGTTTTATTGATCTTATCTGTATGCTATGAGGGTGTTAATCAATACAGGCGGTAGTAATATTATTAGTATTAGTAGACCTATAAGTATTGTGTTTTATTGATATTATCTGTATGAGGGTGTGAATCAATACAGGCGGTAGTAATATTATTAGTATTAGTAGACCTATAAGTATTGTGTTTTATTGATCTTATCTGTATGAGGGTGTGAATCAATAGTAATATTATTAGTATTAGTAGACCTAAGTATTGTGTTTTATTGATCTTATCTGTATGAGGGTGTGAATCAATAGTAATATTATTAGTATTAGTAGACCTAAGTATTGTGTTTTATTGATCTTATATGTATGCTATGAGGATGTGAATCAATATTATTAGTATTAGTAGACCTATAAGTATTGTGTTTTATTGATCTTATCTGTATGCTATGGAGGTGTGAATGAAGTAATATTAGTAGACATATAAGTATTGTGTTTTATTGATCGTATCGGCATGCTATGAGGGTGTGAATCAATACAGGCGGTAGTGATATTATTAGTATTAGTAGACGTATAAGTATTGTGTTTTATTGATCTTATCTGCATGCTATGGGGGTCTGAATCAAGTAATATCATTAGTATTAGTAGACCTGTAAGTATTGTGTTTTATTAATCTTATCTGTGGGTGTGAATCAATACAGCCTATTAATATCCATGTTTACGTTTGGTTTGTATTTCTAAACAAGGTCCCCACAAACGAGCCCCCTTTCCTCGCTGACCCATTCGGATGCAACGCCGGACCCCCATACCGCCATCCTTGTATATTCATATTGTCGTTTTTACTATCGCTCCTACTGTAGGCCCAAGGACACGGAAATTGAAAAAGACGAAGAACGAGAAGGAGGACAAGCGGCCGCGGACGGCCTTCACCGCCGAGCAGCTGCAGCGGCTGAAGACCGAGTTCCAGGCCAACCGCTACATCACGGAGCAGCGGCGCCAGTCCCTGGCCCAGGAGCTCAGCCTCAACGAGTCCCAGATCAAGATCTGGTTCCAGAACAAGCGGGCCAAGATCAAGAAGGCCAGCGGCTTCAAGAACGGCCTGGCCCTGCAGCTCATGGCGCAGGGACTGTACAACCACTCCACC
This sequence comes from Merluccius polli, assembly GCA_030340625.1. Classification (NCBI taxonomy): domain Eukaryota; kingdom Metazoa; phylum Chordata; class Actinopteri; order Gadiformes; family Merlucciidae; genus Merluccius; species Merluccius polli. The sequence continues at coordinate 76,205 of JAOPHQ010006610.1, forward strand.
ACCACCATCCAGGAGGACAAGGAGGAGAGCGACTGAGATGAGGTTGTTTTTTTTTGTTGCGTGACGCGCCCCCCAAAAAATCCCCCCCGATCCTCTTGAAATCGCCTTTTTTTTTTGGTTGTGTGTGAACGGGTGAACGGTACAGGTATACTGCGGGTCTCACTGATTTGCTATAATGAAGAGGTTTCCGTTCACTCCACTGTATTAAGGCCTAGGAGGACCCCTGCGTGGACTGCAATTAGGTGCGAATTGCAGAAAGAAAGCGTATGCCCATAGGCAAAGGCGCGGGCGGAAGATCCCTTAGCCAATTATGTGACTGATGTGTATACATTGTATATATCTAATTTAATTAAACGGTATGGGGGGTGTGGGGGGGAGAGAGACGTCTCTCCTCACGCCATACTACCTTTGAACACAAACACACACAAAAAGGGTTGAATATCTTATAGGTCTACCTGTTTTTGTGAAAACTCGTCCTCAGAAAATGGACAAACTGACTGATAGTGAGTGACTTTGTGTGACCTGACCTGACACCACAAACCAAAGATTTTATTGGAAAACAAAGCCTGGAGAAAGAAAAGAAGAAGAAAAAAGGGACTTTTGATGATCTCGGTTGGCCAATTCATCCTTGCGTTACGAGTTGGCGTAACAATCAGCACTGAAGCACACCCCCCCCCCCCCCCCCCCCCAACACACACACACACACACACACACACACACCCTCCCAAACCCCTTGAACTCATAGTCCCACAGTCCATAATCACGCCGGCTTTCCGTTTGACGCAGCAATGCGAGCATCCAAATGGGCCGCCGGAGCTCCCCGGGTCCCCGGGTCCCGGTTCCCGGTCCCCGGTCCTGGTCCTGGTCCAGGTCCAGGGTATACAATACCCTCCTCCTCCACAAGTGTCTTGGTGGAGCACGGCGGAGGACGAAGCGCATATAGCAGCGAAGCGCGCAGAAAAGCGCAGACGCACGGCGGCACGGAGGACCGTCGCATCCCCCCCCCCCTCCCCCCCCATGTCCACCATCATCTCCAGGGAGCGAGATGTGTGTGTGTGTGTGTGTGTGTGTGTGTGTGTGGGGGGGGGGGGTCGCATGTGGTTCCCCCCCTCTCAAAGAAAAGAAAACATTGGGGTATCATGGCTATTCAATTTCTCCATCTCTGGTGAAACCATTCCCCTCCTCCGGAGACGCGCGGCCATCACCACCACCGGGAAGAGGAGGAGGAGACGGGATCATAGGCCTATACTGTGTAGTTGGTGGGGGGGGGGGGGGGGGGATACAGCAACCCCACCATGACTTAAACCCCCCCCCCCCCCCCCCCCCCCCCCCCCCCACACACACACACACACACACACACACAGAATCTGGTCTGAAAAATATCGCGATTGTCATTTATTCTGACGACCCATTTATTTTTGCAAGTGACAGTGACGTGCGTGCAGGCCTGTTCTGCTGGGGGGGCCACACACACACACACACACACACACACGCACGCACGCGCACACACACACGCACACACACACACAGTGTCGGAGCGTCAGATCATTTGGAGATGGGCATACAAAGGGCCTATATGATGGCACATCCTATCCGAAGGTGCGCGGGAAGAATATTATATTATGTACATTTTAACCATGTTTCCAAATAAAAAAACTTTTATATTGAAAAAAAAAAGGGAAACATGTCGATTTGTTGTTATTTCCCCCCCCCCCCTCCCCCTCCCCCTCCCCCCTCTCTCTCTCTCTCCCCCTCCTCCATCCAGAGTTACACTGCCTTGCTCCTTCACTTCTGATCACATTTAATTAACAACTGGAGTGTGCGGGATTGTGCGCTTGTATTTTGGTTTGCAGCTCGTTGGTTCAAGTGAGTGGGACAACTGAATCCATATTCATATTCAACCCCCCCCCCCCCCCACCCCAACCCACCCCAACCCAAAAAGAAAGAAAAAAAGAAAAGAAAAAACCTTTTGGAAACGCAGGGAATTTATACAGCGAGACGCAGCGATATCTGGCTGTTGAAAGCGTTGCGGAGCATGAAATTGCCTCGCGGTGCGCCCGCCGTCTCTCCTGTGTTCACTCATTTCATCAGACTCCTGTAAGCCCCAGAAATGTCGGAATACAGCCCATAATTACACGAAGGTGTCCTTCTTCTTCTTCTTCTTTCTCTCCTCTCTTCTTGCCTGTATCGGATTAGACATCATGGCGCGGGGTGTGTGGCGCACAGGTGCGCGGGTCGCGAGGTCAGCCGCTCCTCAAGGTCAGGTGCGAGGCCGGAGGAAAGTCCGTTTCAATGAATGCAATTTTATATGTTTTTTAACAATAATAACAATAACAATAATATGTACATGTGAAGTGATGGATGAGTGGCCTGTATCGTTGTGTCCATGTCGAGGGGTTTTTTTTTAGTTCAGTTTTTAAATAGCCTAAATGAAGGTATCAATTTAAGTCAATTATAGGCGACATAGGCTATTTTTAGGTTATTATTGTATGGTTATTTTTGTTTCACTATTGCAATATTGCAATTTATGCAGCTGATCCTATAATCTAAATATTATTTCACAATATTGCACAAAAACCCCACAAACAAAAGACTATTCTAGTGATCTGGGGTGTGAGTTACAGTAATGTGCTTTGATTTTCAGACATGGGTATTGTATCTCTCTGGTCGTTTTCTGTTATTTATAAAAATGAAAATAGACATGTTAATCTTTCATGTTAATCAAATCTTATTTGAAGTCCATCTTTTAAATGATTCGTATGGGCCGAAGCATACGGAATTTAGGCTGTTTACACCCAATGCGTGTGTGTGTGTGTGTGTGTTTGTGAGAGAGAGAGAGAGAGAGAGAGAGAGAGATAATAAGTCTTAGTGATGTAGGCTATAAAATAAAAATGTGCGCACGCAGGTTGCCTCTGCGTGCGTTCATCGCGGCCATTTGAGCGAATTAGTTCGTTTTATTTAGTGAGTGAGAGAGAGGGTTAGTGAGTGAATGACTGAGTGAATGAGTGAATTAGTGCATTTTCGGTAGGCCTGTACCTCGGAGGTGAACAAATGGTCCAGCCGTAAGCAGGATAACGCATGCAGGTCTGTGCAGCCTGTATGCTCACATTCAGCCTGTTATGCTGACACGCTTATTCAAATAACATTTTTGTAAACTTTTATTTTCTTCACTTTGATTCAACGTTATTGAGCTCGAAATATAAAGGAAACGAAAATACCCTCGTTTTTGGTTTTGCTCGAAAAGTTGCTATATAAAAACTATCATTAAAAAAAAAAAAAGACGAACAATGAAGTAACCTATTAGTTTGATTAATTAGGGTAAGGTTTATTCATTATGGACCGCGTGGTTATCCAAGGCGGTTTCACAGAAAAACCACCGAAAACTCCTCTTATAGGCCTAATCAGTCTCCCAACAGACTTTAAGACTATAATAATAATAATAATAATAACCATCATAACCATAACCATAATAATCACAATCATAATAATCATAATAATAACAATAATAATAATATAGCGTCCAGGTGAATGATTATTATACTTATTACTAAACCTTATTTCCAACAGGACCAATGGTATAACGTTATTTAGGCCTAACGCTTTCTTTCCCTCGTGAAATTGCATTTCGTCATAACCTATTTATCTATAACGTCCTATGGTTTGTGTTGTTGTGTTTTCTTGTCTTTTTGTGTTTATTTGTTTGCTTGTTTATTTTGTGAAAGCAACAATTGTACAAAAGTAACCAGAATAGATATCCTAATCCTAAAAGCCGGATGATAAGAAAGCATACGATAGA
>JAOPHQ010006610.1:82500-90000 GCA_030340625.1 Merluccius polli
CCAACACGCCACCAAAAGTCGCTAGAGCAGCGGTGAAAATGGAGGTTGTCTTTTTTTTATTTATTTTTTTTATCAAGGGTAAATAACAAGTGTGGCACTGAGATAAACGGTGTGTTTGTGAGTGTATGTATTCGTGTGTGCATTTGTGTGTGTGTGTGTGTGTCTCTCTCTCTCTCTCTCTCTCTCTCTCACTCTCTCTCCCCCTCTCTGTCTTTGTGTGTGTGTGTGTTGGCGTCAGTGTGTGTTTTTGTCACTAAACCGTGTAAATCATACACTGATGCATGGATTAGCTGGTAGAACAATTCCATGTGTTTTGTCGTGTTTGTGTGTGTGTGTGTGTGTGTGTGTGTGTGTGTGTGTGTGTGTGTAGGAGGTATTTTTGTGTGTGTCCGTGTGCAAGCCCCCATTTCAACCCCCTCCCTCCCACCCTCCACCCCCCGACCCCCACCACCACCAAACACAGACACAGACACACACACACACACACACACACACACACACACACACACACCCTCTCCTGCATCCCACACAAGACCATGACAGACCATAATCAGTCCGTCCGTTACACCAGGCTACTTCACCTTCGCCGCTCTCGCTACGCCGGCTACACCTTCACCAGCGAGGACCCCCAAGAGGGGGGGGGGGGGGGGGGGGGGGGGGGGGACGCCATTTTAAGTTTGAAATGTCAGGTAGAGCTGCGTTCAGCGCAAACATTCATCTGCGGTGTTTATCACGACGGGACGCGTGGTTCCGACGTTAAAGATGGCCTTGTGTGTGTGTGTGTGTCTCCACACCAGCCCCGAGTCAGCCTTAATATTTATCAGACAACACCTTTGATTTGGTTTTTTCTCTTCTAATTTTAACCTGAGATAGACATCCACTTCGATTTGTCAAACTAAATTTGGCCAACGCGGAGCAGAGAAAGTACAGATTAAATGTAACTAACGTGCAAAATATCACAGCCCTCTCTCCCAAGTCCGGCCCTCATGTGTTTTCCATTTGAGTGAAATGTTTCCCCGGGGCGGTTTGTCCCGAAACAAAGACGTGTCAGGAATTGTCGGTCGCCAAACGCTCGACGCCGATTGGCCCAGCTCATCAGCGGTGGTGTCCGTGGCGACGCTACCATCTTTAATTATACGACAATGACGGTTCCAAACCTCCGACCGAACCTCGTCGACAGCGCCGATGAAAATACACTCCGTGGGGGGGGGGGGGGGGGGGGGGGGGGGGGGGGGTGATTTGTTTTTTCCGAGAAAAAATATTTGTTTTTCCGAGAAACGCAGTTAAACTGTCACTCTCCCCTCAACCGCTGAAAGGTCACAGAGGTCAGAACGGGGACAGCCTGGCATTTCTTCGATCCTCTCCAATATCGTATAGGATCGTCGCCAGAGAGCGAGAAGCGGCAGTGAGGAGAAGATGGCGACGGTGTGTTTCACATGTGGCGGTTGTGGTGGGCTTTCATCGCCGGGTTTCGCTCGCTTTCTCACGTACAACTCCCATAAAGCATGTTATCACAGACAGCGGGAACTAAGTCTGGCGGAGCGTCTCAATAATACGATACGGGAGCGCCGACGTCGATATCGACGGCGGCGGGGTACTTAAAGACGTGAGCGAGACAACATCTGCGCCGCTGCGACACGACATGACACGTTAAAAGTATGAGTGAAAGTAAAAGTTACGCCAAAAAAAAAAAAAAAAAAAAAAGGGATAGTAGGGAGCGTCTTCGACGTGATTGGTTGGAATCGTACGCGCCTCTGCTCGGACCCGGCGTGCGATACGATCACAAAACCTTATTTCCGTTTCATGTCATCTTTTAAAGTGATTTCACTCTGCGCCGCAGTAATGTACTCCATTTTGTAGCGGGGAACGCCACATGTGCTACGTAACATATGCCATGAATATACAGTACGTGTGTAAGCAAGACGCCTCTTTAATCCCTCATAAACCAAACGGATAATCTCGAGCATTGGGATACAATCTTTTTTTTTCTCCAATTTGTTCAGCAGCAGCGGCGGCGGCAGCAACAACAACAACAGCAGCGGCGGCAGCGGCGGCGGCGGCGGCAGTAGACTAGTAGCCATGGCAGCTTGTACTGTATTATACAGCTGGGGAGCTTTCATAAATCTAATCGCCTTCACAGGCATCAGGTTGAGCCGGGGCCTCTGCTGTATCACAAGACACATAAATATGTATGAGTGCTCAGGGAGCCGGATTACCGCGGGTCCCGCGCTGAGCAGACAGTTATAGAGGTGTCAGAGACAGATAACAGAGGTGCGAAGGATATTCCGCCCGGCGATAGGAGAAAGCGCTGTTACGGGGGAGCTGTGTGTGCGCGTGTGTGTGTGTGTGCGTGTGTGTGTGTGTGTGTGTGTGTGCTGCTTTTTCGGTGCACTCGCACCACAAAACACACTGGTGCGGAGATAGTAGTAGCGTGTTAGCGGGTTAGCGTTCTCCCCCTGGACGTACAGTGGTTACAGTTGGAAACGGCGGCAGGGCCGTACAAGTCAGGGCTTTGAACAAAGAGGTGGTGGGGGTGGTGGTGGGGGGTGGGTGGTGGTGAAACAGATTGGGTAGTAGAGGAGAGTACACAAACACTTGTGGTTTATGTCGGAGCGTGCGCGCACATGTTCTCGCGCGCACGGAAAAGCGATACGCGGACACAAAGGCGCACACACACACGCACACATGTTTGAACATCAGTGTTTGATTCCGATATTCTCCCTCTTTTTACGGCTGGTAACAAGAGGTGTGGAGAGCGCGCAGACACAGGGAAGGGTCAGGAACAGATAGACAGATGGGGGAGAGAGAGAGAGAGAGAGAGAGAGAGAGAGAGAGAGAGAGAGATGGAGAAAGAGGAAGAAAGAGAGAGAGTGAGAGACAGATCCAGAGAGAGAGAGGAGAGAGAGAGAGAGACTGAGAGAGAGAGAGAGAGAGAGAGAGAGAGAGAGAGAGAGAGAGAGAGAGAGAGAGAGAGAGAGAGAGAGAGAGAGGGAGGAAGAGAGAGTGAGAGATAGATCCAGAGAGAGAGAGAGAGAGAGAGAGGGATATATATATATATATATATATATATATATATATATATATATATATATATACAGAAAGAGAAAGAGAGAGATATAGAGAGAGAGAGATCCACAGAGAGAGAGAGAGAGAGAGAGAGAGATCCACAGAGAACGAGAGAGAGATCCGGAGAGGGAAAGCTGAGAGGCAGACTGTCTAAGTGTGAGCCCATGTGTTGGTCATGGAGGTCAGGTTACAGCAGGGAGGCATGCTGGGAATGGAGCGCAGAGATCTGCTTTAACGCCACCGGCATCATGGGTGGTCGCCGTGGAATCCGCCGTGTGTGTGTGTGTGTGTGTGTGTATGGTCTAGCTGTGTGTGTGTGTGTGTGTGTGTGTGTGTGTCTGTACTGTGCTAAGCGCCACACACACCAACACACACACATACACACCACCGAGCGATAACCATTCTGTGTGTGTGTGTGTGTGTGTGTGTGCGTGTGTGTGCGTGTGTGTGTGTGTGTGCGCGTGTGTGTGTGTGTGTGTGTGTTCCTCTGTTGACAGCGGTCCTCATTTCCAGGATATAAATTAACAGCCGTATTTGCATACATGTTTTGAAGTGGGGAGAGACTCCTAACAGGTCCAACACATGCCACTGGCTCCTTGACGTGTCAGTAATTAGGACATGTGTGGAGCCACCGACACACACACACACACACACACCAGCATGCACACACACACACACACACACAGGCTGGTTATTGCACGGATGTGTGTGTGTGTGTGTGTGTGTGTGTGTGTGTGTGTGTGTGTTGGCGCGCACGGCGCTAAGCAGTACAAAGCCGAGACAGACAAGACAGATATATATATATATATACGTAGATCAGGGGTCTCAGTCAGGGGTCACATGGCAGCTATGATGTCATCAGGTATATTTTTGGACATCAAGGTATGGCGGCAGGCGTGAAGTGTCTTTGTGCACATGTGTGTGTGTGTGTGCGTGTGTGTGTGTGTGTGTGAAGGATGGGAAGGTGGTTTTCAATCGGTCAAGGTTCTTCTCTCTCTCTCTCTTTCTCTCTCTTCTCCCAAAAGAGAAATGCAGTAGTAGTAATCCCAACAATATGAATTAACACGCTCCCAAGCCCGAGACAGTTGCGATAGGACATATATATATATATATATATATATACAGCTGTTCTCGGCGCCGTTAGCGTCCTTTAGCGAGAGGTAGATTGTTTCTGCGTGAGAGGCATCTCGAGGTGGCGTCGCGTTAATTAAGTGGGCAGTGTGTGTAATCAGCTGAGGGCGGTGTTAGCCTAATGGAAACGGCTAATTAATTACCTATAGCCGCCGCCGCCGCCGCCACGGCAACACACCGCCACACCGCTTTTTTCACGCCGGGCGCCAATTAGCCACGGGGACACGCGGCGCACAATTAACGATAAGCATTTAGCCCTCGACGCATTAGCCCGCCGGGGGGAGAGTCGACCGCAAAGGTGTGAACCGAGAGCGGCGGATGGCGGAGGTGGGGGGGTTTGGTTCCACGTACCAAAATAAAAGCGTGGCTAAATTCAAGTCAGGTTTTTTTCACGCCCCCCCCCCTCCCCCCCCCCACCCCCACCCGGGGTCCGGGCAGCCAGGGCCCTCGATGGTGGGCGGCGGCGGCGGCGGCGGCGGCGGCGGCGGCGGCGGCGGCGCAGAGGTGGCGCGGCGGCGGGGTGAGAAATACGCCGAATTTTGGGGGGGGGGGGGGGGGGGGGGCATAATTCTGGCTCATCGCTCATCCCCCCACCGGAGAACCTTCGCTTATAGCCTCTTTAGCAGAGGGGGCTGAATGGCCGCCTTTGTTGGCCCGCTATTCATCATCGGCCCCTTCGACTGCAGCGTGAAGGGAACCGCGCTGCGTTTCCAGACGACCCTCCAGTGAGCACAACTGCACAGCTGGTCTGTATAAGCCGCCACAGACACTGACTGATTAACTTGGTGCAGGTGCATTCGCCCCCCCCCCCCCCCCCCTTCGCTCGGGCGCTGCAGCAGTTGCTCGGTATATATGGCGGCGGCCCACCCTGTCTCTTTTTTTTATTTATTTATTTATTTTCATACAGTGTTTAAGCGTTCAGTTTATGCTAATGCTAATGTATTCCGGTAGCGGATAGCCTGTTACAGATATGGGGGATTTGATAAGTGGGAATGTCAAAGGTGTTTGGAGCGCCACGTTAGCCAATTAGTTCAGCCCAGAGTTTGCGTGTGTGTGTGTGTGTGTGTGTGTCTGTGTGTGTGTGTGTGTGTGTGTGTGTGTGTTTGACAGAGAGGGAGGCAATGAGGACTATGAGGACATATTTGTGTGTGTGTGTGTGTGTGTGTGTGTGTGTGTGTGTGTGCGTGTGTGTACACGCATGTGTGCGTCCACATGTCAGTGTGCACCGAAAATTCGGAATTGCACATGTGATGGTCCCTAATTCCGACCGCTCCTGTCCTGCCACCCACCCACCACCCTCTACCCACAACCCTCCACCCTCCACCCACCACCCACAACCCTCCACCCACCACCCTCTACCCACAACCCACTAGCCTCCACACACCACCCACAACCCTCCAGCCACCACCCGCCAGCCTCCCGCACGGCCGAGGCGTAATCTTTCCAGAAAGGGGCTATAAGCAGCAGCTCATAAAAGGCCTATCAGTGTCCCCTGATTCCCACTTGTTGTCTGAGCTGAACTGTGAAACACGCTGCATGTGCACCTCAAAGCCTAATGGACTCCCTTTGCGCTGGTCTCGGAGCCCAGCAACCCATATGGAAGCCATTACACAGTTGCAAGAAACAGCTTTTCTTTCAGCTCCTCTTTGAGGGTGAAGGGGAGAGCGAGAGAGAGAGAGAGAGAGACGCACACACACAAAGAGAAAGAAAGAGAGAGAGAGAGATAAAAAGAGAAAGAGAGGTTAGAATCAAAGGTCAACAACATGGTTATGCGCCGGGGCGGTGTTGGTGTTAGCTGCTATTGTACAGAATAAAAAAGCCCATCGCGCGTTCTGTGTGCGCCGAGCCGTAATATCAAGCATGCCTATTTACGGCGGGCGTTTATTGTGGCGTGAGGAGCTGTGTGAAATCGGTAACTGAGGGCTGTGACCCCATACAGGTCAAGGCCAGTCGCTGTGTGGTCTCTCTAGCTCTCTCTCTCTCTCGCTCTCTCCCTCTCCAAAACTTTACATATGGTACCGATAAGACTCGTCTCACAGGGAGGGCGGCTGAGGGAAAAGCACAAAGGATGGACGATAAAACGCGCCCACAGAGAAAATAGTTTTGGCTTCAATGGGGTGGGGGGGGGGGGGGAAATAGATAGACATCTGAGAAGAAATTAAAACGAATTCAACACCATGTCAACAACGCTGGATATCAAACCCGCTGCTTTTACGGTTTGTGTACTTAGCACACTTAAAGCCGGTCACTTTTGTTAAATACAAAAACCCGGTTCGGATCATTCGCTGTGCCGACGACGCTCCGCTGTTTTTTCCCTAAGGCAAATATTTACCGGCGCTACCAGTTGCCGGGCCGTACAGTGGGTGCGTCTTCGCCGCCGTATGGTCGGCTGACAGCGACGCCGCGGGCCATATGTGCCCGCATGCTGCCGGCGACGCGAGCGGCTGTTGGAAACCTGGGCGACGACGGGCACCTCTGGGACGGCGACGCCCCCTCGGTTACCTCGACGACGCTTCGTCGTCTCCTCGGGGGGGGGGGGGGGGGGGGGGGGGCTGCGACACACCTCTGACTGCGAGCGCCTTTTGCCGTGTTTTTGCGTGTGTGCTATTGTTAAAAAACAGGAACCGCCGGGGATCAGACGAAGTCCGTCTTCGTTTGGGGTTGGTGAAGACTGGCTAGGGGGGGAGGGAAAGGGGGGTGGGTGAGGGGGTGGGGGGGGGTGGCTGATGTATTTGGTGCGACGAGGAGAAAAGTCAAAGGGGTGCGGGGTGGGTAAATTTTTTCCGCCGCTTTCTTAACTTCAACCTTAACAATCGACCTTAACCTTCTGCCGGCGGGAGAAAGTGGCAAAGGTCAGGCGGGGGCTTGGGGGGGGGTGGGGGTGGGGGAGGGGGGGGCTTAAGTAATCCGCGCACGTCTGGCCCCCAAACCGTGTCCAATAGGGTCCACAACCTCTGGGACTGGCCTTTACCTGTCCACCTGGCACCGCCGGCGCCGCTCAGAAGACAGCTATCATCGCCCGCCGCCCGCCCCACAACAACAACAACAACAACAACAACAACAACAGCAACAACATGTGTGCCGGCAGGTGATACACACGCGCGCAGGTACAAATTGTCCTTTGATTGAGTTCCCTGTAGGCCTCCGCTTTTTATGTGTTCATGTGTTCACTTGTAACAGATACTTAGTTTGAATAGTGTGCGAATGCACGTAGACACCCAGAATCACGCATCGACACATACACACACGCACACACACACAGACAAGCATGCGCACACACACACACACACACACATGCGCACA
>JAOPHQ010006610.1:92500-95000 GCA_030340625.1 Merluccius polli
CATATGGTCTTCTGTCTTGTTTTTATGTGATTTAATTGCCAAATGGTGTGGAGTTGACACAGTGAGGACCTTTGTAAGGTTGATTAATATATACGTTGATGTACATTATTCTATTCATTCTGATTAGAGATTAGAGATAATTTTTTCAGTTGAAAATTATTAGTTGAATAATAAGTTGATGAATTACATTTTATTTGAACAAACAAAATAAATGGTTAAAATAGATTTTAAATCTATAATAATTAAAGATTAAGAAAATGTTAAAATTATATTAAAAATACAATCAATCATTTTTCAACTATGAATTATTTATATATATAAGAATAGAATATTATAATATTGCTATCTCACAATTGCTCCGTATCTCTGAACTTGTTATAACTACACTTACAATATACATTTATTACCTAGAATCAACACTCAAATAGAATAGAATTGAATTTAAATGTAATGTAATTGAATTTAATGTAATTAAATGTAATTGAATTTAATGCAATTTAATTTAATTTAATGTAATTTAATGTAATTTAATTTAATTAATTCATAACAATCATAACATTCATTCATAACAATTTAACAATTAAATATTTCAATGCAATTCAATAACATACCATAATATTGTTAAACTCCACTCTTTATGCATTTGACTGACAGGCACTGAAGACAGATCTTTATAACAGTGATTGGTGATCAGGTCCACCACTAAACATGACATGGGTTCATAACAAACCCATAACAGAGGATACTCTCCTCGTCCTCCTAAGCGTTTTCAAAACGTCTCAAGCTCAGCACTCCTTGGCTAAAATATGTTATTCCAGTTTGTCAGTCAGGCATTCCAGCCCTTGTTGCTCAATCTTACAGGCTGCCTTTTATTTTCTCCAAAATCAAACACACAGTTTCCCTAAGGAGGAGAAGAAAGAAAAAAAGAAAGGAAGAAAAAAAAATCTCTGTTCTCGCCGACAATATGAAAATAAATCTCTGAGAAGAATTCCCTGATATATTGAACAAAATCATTTCCTGGTTTTCTTTCTATGGCCCCAGGGTCTGAAACAGATTAGCTGCAGATACGTCCCATGATGCAACACCTCTCTAAATGAACTCCTATAGACGCTGTACGCCGCGGCGTGGGCACCACCACGGTAAATAGAGACAGAAGGGCCCTCGCCAACTGGGCCGCCGTGAGACTTTCCTCTGGCTTCGTGCTCCTGATGCACTAGAAACGGCCGGTTGGGCCGTCAGGTTAGAGATGGTCGAGTTCAGGTGGGTGTTTGAGATGGTTGAGTTCGGTGTGTGGTGAAGGTCAGGCAAAAGGATCCGGCGGAAAATGAGCAATGCATCATGGGAATAAGCATGAGAAAACACCCCACGATGATGAGTCCTGTCTTGAAGCAGAGCACTTAAGAGCTTGGCCGCTTCTCCAGGATTCCCGGTTCAAAAGTTGGCACCACCGTGGCTTGTTGTGTACGACAGAAGGAGCAGACTACAAACATATGGCACAACTGTGTGTGTGTGTGTGTGTGTGTGTGTGTAAATGTAGGCCCATGTGTGTGTGTGTGTGGGGGGGGGGGGGGGTGTAAATGTGTGTGTGTGTGTGTGTGTGTGTGTGTGTGTGTGTGTGTGTGTGTGTGTGTGTGTGTTTTAGCCGGCACTTTTTGACAATACCAAGTCAAAGGCTGCCATCAAAAATGATGACGTGTTTTTGTCCTTTTCTGCAAACTTGACCACACTTCAATGTTGGGAAACCGAGCCGGCAGTGTGACGTTTTCTAATGACGATATATATATATATATATATATATATATAATACTTCATCGATGGCGCTATAGTCGTCGGTCAGGACACGCCGTTCTGCGACGGAGGAACCAAATCCACCATTCAGAGGACCACCTCGGCGTAGCGTAGCCGCAGTTGCAGCTGCCAGACATATATCGTTAAAGCGGGGCTGCTTTCATTGAGCCGGTGCGATTCTCCCCACAGCCTTTTCACTCTCCAAAGCTGTAACGTCTCTATCGGCCCGCCGAGGCGAGGGCCGGCCCTTGTGTAAAACTGCACATTCAAAACCGACTCCGGGAGCCGCATGAGGAAGTACAGAGCCAGCGGTGGAAGAAGCGCTGGGATCTTTTGCTTCAGTAAAAGTAGTAATACCACACAGAAAAAATACTCTGGTGCAAGTAAAAGTCCCGCGTTGGAAACGTTCTTTAAGTTAAAGGAGAAAAGTATCAGTGTCGAAATATACTCAAAGTAACAAAAGTAAAAGTATTCATTATGCAGAATGGCCCATTTCAGAATAATATTATATTATTATATATAATACATAATATAGATTATATAAATTGGTGCATTAATGTGTTCATCGCGTTAATGTTGCAGCTGGTAAAGGTGCAGCTCATTTTAATGTATATATATATATATATATATATAGATATATATTTAGAGGCCCCCCTGCAGGGATAGGCATTGGGGTCGGGTGCATTGTAAGCGAAGGCGGGTCCCATGGGCG
>JAOPHQ010006610.1:100000-101277 GCA_030340625.1 Merluccius polli
CCCCTCCATCTCTCCCTCTCTCTCTTTCCCTCCCCCCTTCCCTCTCTCTCTCCCCCACCATCTCTGCCTCTCTACCCCTCAATTTCTTCTTCTCTTTATCGCTCTCCCCCTTCTTTCTCTCTCCCCCACCATCTCTCCCTCTCTACCCCTCCCATTTCTTTTTCTCTTTATCTCTCTCCCCCTTCTTTCTCTCTCCCCCACCATCTCTCCCTCTCTACCCCTCCCATTTCTTCTTCTCTTTATTTCTCTCCCCCTTCTTTCTCTCTCCCCCACCATCTCTCCCTCTCTACCCCTCCCATTTCTTCTTCTCTTTATTTCTCTCTCTCTCTCTCCCCTCCTCAGCTTTTGCCTCCCTCTTCTCCCCTCCCTACATATCCACATGCGTCAGGGAGGGGGGGAGGGTGGGGGGGAGTAACGGGGGGGGGCGAACCAGGCTCATTCCTCATGGCTCTTATCAGGAGCGGTATCGCGGTAGGTCAGCGCGCAGAGGGCCTAATGTCTTCCTGGTAGTCGGATAATGACAGAGCCGCCGCCGCCATCAACCCTTAAAGGTCAACCCTAATTCCCCCATCAGCTGTCTCGAGATACAGCCCGTAAAAATATAAATCCTCCCTAATACGGAAACTCTGGATGGAAAGTCGTACGGGGGCGCGTATGCGTGCGTGTGTGTGTGTGTGTGTGTGTGTGTGTGTGTGTGATCGCGAGGGTGCGCCAGTGTGTGAGTGTGCGTGAGGCGCACGGTAGATTTGAAGTAATTCATGCACAGCGGAAGACATGAGAGAGAACGGGTGAGATAGAGAGAGAGAGAGAGAGAGAGAGAGAGAGAGAGAGAGCGGGTGAGAGGGAGAGAGACACAGAGAGAGAGAGAGGGGCAGGGGGAGTAAATGAGTAAAAATAAAAACGGCGAGATGTTCTCCGGTAAAAGGTCACGTCGCAAATCCTTCAACCGTCTCAGTTCGACTGTCACGACACAGTTAAATATCGCAGGTTCAAGCCCCGGCGCCGTAGCCGCAGTAGCATCCTTGAACGGACGCCGAAGTGCTCATTAGCAAGGCGCTGAATCCCCCAAAAACCAAGTTGTCGCTTGGGTTGACACTTCTGGTCTCTGATTCCTGACTTCCCTGTATCCGCGCTAAGCCGCTAAGGAATTAGCGTCTGGACTGTCTGGAATAAGGATCCCTTCGCAGAGCTGATGCTAACTATCTCCGCTCTTGGTTTTAGCGCTGTGCCGGCGCTGGAGGAAGGTTTGGTGGAAGAACCCACTATCATTCTGGCAT
>JAOPHQ010006611.1:0-99834 GCA_030340625.1 Merluccius polli
CATGAGACCGAATAATGCCAAAGAGCTGAAGGCCGCTATTGAAGCATCCTGGTCATCCATAACACCTCAGCAGTGCCACAGGCTGATAGCATCCATGCAACGCTGCATTAAGGCAGTAATTCATGTAAAAGGGGCCCAAACCAAGTACTGAGTACATATGCATGATTATACCTTTCATAGGGCCAACATTTCTTTATTTAAAATCCTTTTTTTATTGATTTCATGTAATATTCAAATTTTCTGAGATTTTGAATTTGGGGTTTTCATAAGCTGTACGCCATAATCTTCAAAATTATAACAAATAAAGGCTTGGAATATCTCACTTTGCATGTAATGAGTCTACATAATGTATTAGTTTGACCTTTTAAGTTGAATTACTGAAATAAATGAACTTTTGCACGATATTCTAATTTTTTGAGTATGACCTGTAGTCTGTTATGAAGCACCGTACATAATGAGAACAAGAGAGAAAAAAAAAGGAAGACAATTCATTAGCGCTTAGTTTCACTCCTGTGGCATTTTAAAGTCTTTACTTTAGTACAAATTTTATTTTTTGTGCATTTCAGGAGGAAGACACATCCACAAGAGTGCCGGTTGGAATCCTGTCTCCGGCAGGGTTAAGGTTTTTAATATGCAGAATAAAAGTGTGTTGCCTGTGTAAACTTGAATTTACTCAAGATATCGTTTTTTATGATTTGTGCAATCCAATTCACTTTTTAATAATTAGTATTAAAAAAACTTGATTATATACTTAGACTATACGTAGAAATTCATAGATTCAATGTTTTAATCAGGGATGATTTTTTGCTGTGTACCCTTGCTTATACACAGTCCATTGATCAGTCATGTGACTGGTAGATCACCATAGATATCAAATATACATAACAACATTATCATTGCCCTTTTCCTTTTAAAATAATGATGATAATAAAGGATGATGCTACTTTGCATATACATGCTTAATGATTAATGGACTGTATGTAAGGAAACCAGAGACAGCCTCAGACACCAACCTGATGAAGGCAAAATAGCCTAAAATGTTTGTTGAATAAAGAGTTGCATGCTGTGTATAATTAATTAAAAACTAACCATAAAAACCATAAAAAAATAAACATTATTGATATTAAAAATTTAATTGTATTGTATTTGGAACTGGAACAGGTGAAACAGAACACATTATTTGAAGAAGTCACCTTGGGCTCTTGGGCTTTTCACAATTAACATATAACAAGTGGTGGAATCTACTGAAGTACCTTTACTCAAGTACTGCACTTAAGCACAAATTTGAGGTATCTGTACTTTACTTGAGTATTTCCATTTGCATGACACTTCTCTACATTTCAGAGGGCAATATTGTCATTTTTACTCCTCTACAATTATTTGACGTTAAAGTTAAAGTTACTGATTTTTACATACAAAACATACAGAACTTTTAAAACATTGATGCATTGTAAAAACATTAAACTGTACAGTAACCAACAGTATATAAAAATAGAACTTAAACGATTAGTCAATCAATTCGTCAAATATCAAAAAAATAACCAGCAAATGTTTTGATAACATGCAAAAATGCCTGAAAACACTTCATGGTTCATCCTCACATTATATGTATTAGTATATTATATTTATTAGGGATGGGGTCTGTGCTTTAAAGGGGTAGTTCGGAATTGTGGACATAGGGCCTCATTTCCAAGTCAGCCAGTGTGTTATTTATCATTGGAGACGTTTTCAACAAATTTCATGCAGTCCTTCTAGTTGCACAGTTCGCTGGTGCTAAGCTAGCGCAAGTCAACAGTAACGACTAGCCTGCCAATAAAAACACTTACCCACTCCACAGTACACCCAAGGCAAATTCATTATAACGCCAGACTATCGATGTAAATGTCTGTTGATAGAATAATGTTAGAAATAAAACCAACCAACCTTGCACGGCATTGCATTTTGAGGGACTTTTGAGTGTCTCAGCAGCAGCATTATACTTCCTGTAGGCTATGGCAGCGGCGGAGTGATATTACCTAGGTTACCGGCTCTATAATAGTTTGTTTACCTGCCGCTGTCATTGCTCAGAACCACAGACTCAGATGTAGGCTACTCGAGATGGATGAACAAAGGGCAAGCTTTTATTGTTACAATTTTTAAATGCACACCTCTAACCAGTGACATTTGTCCCCTCCTGTGCATTGGGCATTTCTCAATCTGTATTAGTGTTTGACAGCAAATAAGAAGGTGTTCCTTTTAAATATGTCATAGCTTTACATTTAATATGATACACATATCACTTAGTGTTGCACCGATACCGATACTAGTATCGGGAGGGGCCCCGATACCGCACTAAAATGCTGGCATCGGTATCGACGAGTACGAACAAATAATGCGCCGATGCCATTTACAGATACTAATATGAAACTTGGAACGCAGCGCCTTGTGTCTTTCTGTGCGTTCACACCGAAAGCGCACAAAGAGGAATCCTCCTTGTCCACTCCACCTAAGTCGCTTTTGTCGCTTCTGTCCCCCTTCAGAATGTTCGTTCTTGCTTTTTTTTTTAATTTAAAAGGCCAGCACGCCACACGCGCTAAACACCACCACGCAACTACTGCTGTAGCACAGCCCATTTACCGACACCGTTGATCACGGAAAGTTACTTGATAAAGTCATTAAAAACAGAATTACTCCGATTGGCTGGAGAGTGTAGGTTAAAAGTGTTTATTTACACCATCTTTGATGTACACCTAGGAAAGACGTTGACGCTATGAAGACGATATGGCCACGTTGCTATAGCAACGCCTGCATACGGGAGATATTAAATAGACTGCTCGACTTGTAAAAATAAAAAAACCCTCACGATTTCAACTCTAAAACACATTAAAGTATTATTAATTGATTACATATTTCATTCTTTCGTAAGTGACCATGGTACTTCGCGGAAGCAACCCTCCGCTTCGCGTCGGACGGTTCACGCCTCCGCGTCGTCCATTCATTTCTGGACACCTCGTCGGGTTACTCCCCAATCATATTTACGGAAATGATCATCCCAAATAAACACCGATTTTGCCAAATGTAATGTTGTCAAATCATAGAGGACATCATAGAGGACATCATAGAGACATTCACTCCCTTCACTCACTGCACTCACTGCAGTTATTTTTGCCACTGTTCGTTTTAGTTTTTTCAATGTGGATTTTGGAGTTGTAACTTGTTGTCATAGGACACCTTTTATTTATTTTATTTTATTTATTTTACCCTGGCTGCACTTAGAGGAGTGCACATCAGCCTAGACCTTACAGGAGGAAGTAATTTCTTATTGCAATTCTGATTTGTTCTTACCTCAGATAGGCCTTAATGCCATGCACTCTCTACCTCATATGTAGGCTATATTATTTCTTATTTTAATTTAATTTAACTTCTTGTTGCACTACGATTTACATGTTGTAATTACATGGATATTGCACTATTTTGGCATATTCAATTATTGTCACCCATAACAGGTAGGCAATAAAAAAGTTCTTCTGGATTTACTGTGTATTCCTGACCAAGCCATGATAGCAATGATTTTACATCCAAGTGAGTATGCAGTTCTTTAGTATTAGAAGAAAAAAAGCTTGTATATATATATATTTTATTTTTTTTCTTCTCCAAACGGCGTGGTATCGGTATGGTATCGGTATCGGCCGATACTGCACAGCCGGGTATCGGTATCGGTATCGGGGGCCAAAAAATGGTATCGGTGCAACACTAATATCACTCTGTCCAGGTTTACCTTCAGATATAGATCATGCCACTTTTTCTGCCGAGCTGCTGGTCTGTTTCCTGCCTCAGAGGGCCAAACTCCTGAGGCAGCATATCTTCGCAGGCGGTGTATCCACTCCTCTCCCATGGCCCTGTGTTTTTTTTGTTTGGAAGCCATCTGCCATTAACAGGGAAAGAATATTTCTACCAAAACAGCTAATATTTGTTCATAACACAAATATGAATAATGTGCACTATTTTGAACTTACTAATATACATATTAGTACCGGTAAGTTATTATTACACACACACAAGTTCTTACAGTCACACAAACGCACAGCTCATTATTAACTAATAGCAGTAGCCTACATATGATATATTTATTACAACAGAAGTGAATACTACACAGATTTCATGCATACCGTAGCTTATGCTACTAGTACTAGTAGCAGCAGTGCATATTGAAGACTTTGGTTACAACAGAAGTGAATACTACCGGTAGACACATTTAATTCGTACTGTAGCTTATTATCAACTGGTAGCAGTGCATAGTCAAGACTTTTGTGACAACAGAAGTGAATACTATACAGATTTAATTCATACTGTTATGCTAAAGGTGCATAAGAACATACTCCGACATTATACCGATGTCGTACTGATAAGCAGTGCAGTGATAGAGTGGGGGGAGGGGGGGGGGGGTAGCATTACCGAAAAATGTTAACGTCCGCGGATGCAACGGCAGTAGTTTCTGTTATTGTATTTTTTTTCTCTACGATGCATATTTAACACCGACCAAGCTAGACAGTTGACAGAATACAATGATATTAGCGATATATTTACCTTGTCTTGTGTAGGGAAAGACACCTGAAATTCGGGATGGATTTTTGGAGAAGCGCCATCGTGATTGGCTGTCAGAAAGATGGAAAAGGTGGGCCGCGATTGGTCCGTCCCAGCAATTTTGGAGAAGGACCACTGTGATTGGCTGACGGCAAAGATGGAAATGGTGGGCCGTGATTGGTCCGTCCCAGCAATTTTGGAGAAGGACCACTGTGATTGGCTGACGGCAAAGATGGAGAAAGATGGAAATGGGGCAACGTGATTGGAGGAGATTATACAGACGCTTGCAAATCAATTATAACGCCAGACTATCGATGTAAATGTCTGTGTTGATAGAATAATGTTAGAAATAAAACCAACCTCGCATTGCATGAATCGTCGCAGTTTGAGGGACTAGTTTCTCAGCAGCAGCGGAATTTTACTTTGCTCAGGTTAGTTGTGCAATAACCAAATCTCAACAGCAGAAAGTAAACAGAGAGGCGCGTGACGGAAGCGCGGACACATAGTAGTAGCGGGATGGAATCATTAGATTGGAAACAAACGACTTTTTAAATGCACACTGAATCACCATGTTGCCTACATGGTGATTCAGTGTGCATTTAAAAGTCGTGCATTTAAAAAGTCGTTCATCATATTAAATGTAAAGCTATGACATATTTAAACGGAACACCTTCTTATTCGCTGTCAAACACTAATACAGATTGAGAAATGCCCAATGCAGAGGAGGGGCATTTCTGGTTGGAGGTGCACAGAGCTGTAACTGTGGTTTCCATGCAAAGAAGGTATCAGAAGTCTCTCATACAATTATGACGTGCTGGTGTTGAATTCTGTAGTAGTACAATTGTTTCATCTTCTCTGTGAACCTGTAGCCTTCCCGTTCGCTCCCTGTCTCAGTGCATCCAGGACCCTCATGTACAGTGGCACAGCAGCCAGGCCTTCATCTGCTGAGACGCTCACCTGCAGGTGACTGATCAATGTACTGTGTATAAGGAAACCTGAAACAGCCGACAAACATGTATTCTTCAAGGGTACACAGCAAAAAAACATCCCTGATTAAAACATTGAATCTATGAATTTCTACGTATAGTCTAAGTATATAATCAAGTTTTTTTAATACTAATTATTAAAAAGTGAATTGGATTGCACAAATCATAAAAAAACGATATCTTGAGTAAATTCAAGTTTACACAGGCAACACACTTTTATTCTGCATATTAAAAACCTTAACCCTGCCGGAACAGTATATAAAAATAGAACTTAAACGATTAGTCAATCAATTCGTCAAATATCAAAAAAATAACCAGCAAATGTTTTGATAACATGCAAAAATGCCTGAAAACACTTCATGGTTCATCCTCACATTATATGTATTAGTATATTATATTTTTTAGTATAGGGTCTGTGCTTTAAAGGGGTAGTTCGGAATTGTGGACATAGGGCCTCATTTCCAAGTCAGCCAGTGTGTTATTTATCACTGGAGACGTTTTCAACAAATGTCATGCAGTCCTTCTAGTTGCACAGTTCGCTGGTGCTAAGCTAGCGCAAGTCAACAGTAACGACTAGCCTGCCAATAAAAACACTTACCCACTCCACAGTACACCCAAGGCAAATTCATTATAACGCCAGACTATCGATGTAAATGTCTGTTGATAGAATAATGTTAGAAATAAAACCAACCAACCTTGCACGGCATTGCATTTTGAGGGACTTTTGAGTGTCTCAGCAGCAGCGTTATACTTCCTGGTAGTAGGCTATGGCAGCGGCGGAGTGACGTTACCTAGGTTACCGGCTCTATAATAGTTTGTTTACCTGCCGCTGTCATTGCTCAGAACCACAGACTCAGATGTAGGCTACTCGAGATGGATGAACAAAGGGCAAGCTTTTATTGTTACAATTTTTAAATGCACACCTCTAACCAGTGACATTTGTCCCCTCCTCTGCATTGGGCATTTCTCAATCTGTATTAGTGTTTGACAGCGAATAAGAAGGTGTTCCGTTTAAATATGTCATCATAGCTTTACATTTAATATGATACACATATCACTCTGTCCAGGTTTACCTTCAGATATAGATCATGCCACTTTTTCTGCCGAGCTGCTGGTCTGTTTCCGGCCTCAGAGGGCCAAACTCCTGAGGCAGCATATCTTCGCAGGCGGTGTATCCACTCCTCTCCCATGGCCCTGTGTGTTTTTTGTTTGGAAGCCATCTGCCATTAACAGGGAAAGAATATTTATACCAAAACAGCTAATATTTGTTCATAACACAAATATGAACAATGTGCACTATTTTGAACTTACTAATATACATATTAGTACCGGTAAGTTATTATTACACACACACAAGTTCTTACAGTCACACAAACGCACAGCTAATTATTAACTAATAGCAGTAGCCTACATATGATATATTTATTACAACAGAAGTGAATACTACACAGATTTCATGCATACCGTAGCTTATGCTACTAGTAGCAGCAGTGCATATTGAAGACTTTGGTTACAACAGAAGTGAATACTACCGGTAGACACATTTAATTCGTACTGTAGCTTATTATCAACTGGTAGCAGTGCATAGTCAAGACTTGTGTGACAACAGAAGTGAATACTATACAGATTTAATTCATACTGTTATGCTAAAGGTGCATAAGAACATACTTTGACGTTATACCGATGTCGTACTGATAAGCAGTGCAGTGATAGAGTGGGGGGAGGGGGGGGGGGGGGGGGGGGGTAGCATGACCGAAAAAAGTTAACGTCCGCGGAGGTAACGGCAGTAGTTTCTGTTATCGTATTTTTTCTTCTTCTCTATGATGCAAATTTAACACCGACCAAGCTAGATAGTTGACAGAATAGAATGATATTAGCGATATATTTACCTTGTCTTGTGTAGGGAAAGACACTTGAACAACCGGAAAGACACCTGAAGTTCGGTAGGATGGATTTTTGGAGAAGCGCCATCGTGATTGGCTGTCAGAAAGATGGAAATGGTGGGCCGCGATTGGTCCGTCCCAGCAATGTTGGAGAAGGACCACTGTGATTGGCTGACGGCAAAGATGGAAATGGAGCAACGTGATTGGAGGAGAAAGATGGAAATGGGGCAACGTGATTGGAGGAGAAAGATGGAAATGGGGCAACGTGATTGGAGGAGAAAGATGGAGATGGGGCAACGTGATTGGAGGAGAAAGATGGAAATGGGGCAACGTGATTGGAGGAGAAAGATGGAAATGGGGCAACGTGATTGGAGGAGAAAGATGGAAATGGGGCAACGTGATTGGAGGAGAAAGATGGAAATGGGGCAACATGATTGGAGGAGATTATACAGACGCTTGCAAATCAACTATAACGCCAGACTATCGATGTAAATGTCTGTGTTGATAGAATAATGTTAGAAATAAAACCAACCTCGCATGGCATGAATCGTCGCAGTTTGAGGGACTGGTTTCTCAGCAGCAGCGGAATTTTACTTTGCTCAGGTTATTGTGCAATAACCAAATCTCAACAGCAGAAAGTAAACAGAGAGGCGCGTGACGGAAGCGCGGACATAGTAGTAGCGGGATGGAATCATTGGATTGGAAACGAACGACTTTTTAAATGCACACTGAATCACCATGTTGCCTACATGGTGATTCAGTGTGCATTTAAAAGTCGTGCATTTAAGAGTCGTTCATCATATTAAATGTAAAGCTATGACATATTTAAACGGAACGCCTTCTTATTCGCTGTCAAACACTAATACAGATTGAGAAATGCCCAATGCAGAGGAGGGGCATTTCTGGTTGGAGGTGCACAGAGCTGTAACTGTGGTTTCCATGCAAAGAAGGTATCAGAAGTCTCTCATACAATTATGACGTGCTGGTGCTGAATTCTGTAGTAGTACAATTGTTTCATCTTCTCTGTGAACCTGTAGCCTTCCAGTTCGCTCCCTGTCTCGGTGCATCCAGGACCCTCATGTGCAGTGGCACAGCAGCCAGGGCCTTCATCTGCTGAGACACCTGCAGGTTCACCACCACCACCAAAGGATGTCTCCTTAGCTGGTGGTGAACCTAGAAGGCCCATTTTGACTTTGGCATCAGTAAGTAATGAGGATTTACTTATGCTGATATTTATATTAATATTATTAATATACTCAACTATATAAAATGTACAAAGCCCCAGTGAAGGTCTTTTTTTGTGTCAGTTAACAAAGCCACGGTTTGGTGGCCCTCATGGTGCCATGTTAAAGCCAAACTTCGGTTTGGCTGGGAAGCGTTCATCTAAAGTAATGTAAAGAGAATGATACATAGATTGACTTTGATTTTAAAAAAACATACACCGTTATTGTTTTCATGTAGAAGTAACTGCAGTGGGACTTTCATGCATTTATTTCATGTTGAAATGATCTGGTTTTATTGACTGCTATACCAATAATGATAGTAGTAGTAGTAGTAGTAGTAGTAGTAGTAGTAGTAGATAACTTTATTATCCCCGAGGGGCAGTTGGGTTTGCGGCAGTCGCCAGGCACTTAACATAACAGGACATCAGACATATGACAAGTAGTCCATACATCAGACACCAACAGACATAACATGAAGAACATACAACACACACTACAATACACTACATACCCTTGGATATGGCCAGGCCAGCTGGACATAAGATAGCTTATTTCAACTTTTTTAAGGCTGAGATTCAGAACTGAAACTGTGGATCGGTGCATCCCTACCTCACATGTGACAATTTGCTGCTTTTCTTGTCTTAATTACAGTAGACTGTAATGACTTCCTCCACCACTGCATACAACGTAACGATAAAACCCTAACCCCACCACTATTTCCTTCTCATTGCCTCTAGCCATTCATCTTTTGACACCATTTCTGAAGAGGGGCAGTAAATGGTGCCTTTGTATTGGCTGTGTCCTGTTTCTGCAGTCCTGTACTGACCACACTTTCTGCAGGTGTTGGCCTGCACCTTCTTCACGTATTTTCTTTTAGGAGCAGAAGTAGTGGCAGGGGATGATGTCGTACCAGGGACTTGGGACAAGGAATGTTGTGTTGGTGTGGGAACAAAAACAAAAAGTTGTGCCGGCCTCAGGGTGGTAGGCTTTGGGAGAAGCTGCCTCTTTGGTGGAACAGCTGCTGGGGCATTGGAAGGGACAGCAGTGAATTCCCTCTTGGTAATGGCTTGGCCTGCAGTACTTTGAGGTAGACTGTATGTGTGTTGTTTATCTCCTGGCTGCTGTGGAGCAACAGCAGGACGGACAATAGCTGGTGGTAGCACCTCGACAGCCACAGGAATCCTACAGGGCAAGTTGATTCCCTGTAACACCAGCCTTTCATCTTGTTTTTCCACCTTGCAGTTGTGCCACTGCTTAAGAGTGTTTTGATTCACCTCCACCAACTGCAGGGAAGTGTCCCTCATTACTGCTCCGTTGTTTAGGATAAGATAACGTATCCTGCGGTAGTCCTGCAAGATCAGTGACCACCTTGTGAGAGAGACCGCCTTTCCCATCTTCTTTGGATGATTGTGAACATCACAAAGTCGAACAAAGATTGCCTCAACCACACGGCAACAGTCTGGCCACTGAGCAAGCGGCGCTGTGGAGGCAATGGCACTTCGTTTGAGACTGTCCACCCCAAGCGTAAATTCAGCCCTTTTTTTAAGTGACCTAAACTGCCTTGTGTTTAGTTTTTCCTGGTGTCTGGCAGCAAACACCACTCTCTGTTTGTCGAAGTCCAGCAAGTCTTGCCACAGGGCCGTAATAGTGCTCACCTTAAAAAGAACGACAAACAACAAGGAATGAATATTCACTCACACAACAGGCTCGTGAGTAACTGATTTTTTTTTTTTTTAAACATCTTATTCATTTTGGACTAAGCATGATATTCTAAATTACATATATTGCTGACCTGTTGGTTGCTGAGGGTCATTGAGGTCTGTGTCCTCAATTCTACCAGATACTCTGCGAGGCTGTCAACCCGATCAATACCTGGCATACCATGCTCGTCCACCTGATAAACATACAATTTGTCATCAGTAAGCAAATAAATAGGAGCAATTGCTGTAAAATTACACTACATATAACAGTCTTATTGTCTGTATGCTGTCTGTTGTATGTTGTTTTGGTATGTTCAATGAATTGGACAAAACCGTTACTATTGTTTTATTGAGTGAGTGTTATGTAAAACATTACTTACCAACTGTATGTCTGGCACCTGCGTGGGGGCACCTGAGACACCAGGTGGGGATTCAGACTTGACTACAGGCTGGACTGCGGGCTGGCTGGAGGGCTGACCAGCGTGCTGACTGGAGGGCTGGACTGTGAGCTGGCTTGAGGGCTGGACGGCGAGCACACTGGGGGGCTGAACGGCGAGCACACTGAAGGGCTGGACAGCGTGCTGACTGGAGGGCTGGACAGGGAGCTGACTGGAGGGCTGAACGGCGAACACACTGAAGGGCTGGACAGCGAGCTGACTGGAGGGCTGGACAGCGAGCTGACTGGAGGGCTGGACAGAGAGCTGACTGGAGGGCTGGACAGAGAGCTGGCTGGAGGGCTGGACAGAGAGCTGGCTGGAGGGCTGAACAGCGAGCTGGACTGCATGGTGGCTGGGGGGCTGTGTGCAACTAGCTGACTGGATGGAGGATACAAGCTGGTCTGTGGACACAGTGATGCAACTAGCACCTGAAATTGTTGGGTCCAGTGTGTCATCCTCCTGAAAGCCCTTATCTTCCTCTCCACCCTCTTCTACCAGGTCTTCCAGCAAGTTCTCAGTATCCTCCGAGTCTGGATTAACTTCCTGTAAAGGCTGTCCTGTCTGCCTCAGCAAGTAGTCCACACCAATTAGCTCTCCTGAAAAAGGAGGAATCCAATTATACAAAAATAATACAAATACAAATAGTGTCTGCAGAAAGTTAATTAATTGTAATAATAACAGTAACAGGATGTACCAGTGTATTTGGCAGGAGGCTGGAAAGAGACATATTTCCGTCCAAAAACCTTCAAGCTGTTGGTGTTGATGCTGTGAACCACATCCCCTGCGTTGATCAGCAGAGCACTTGGCCGACTGGTGACTGATGCAGCTGCTCTGTCCTGATTCCACCTGCTGAGACCTTCCAGAAGGTACAGCTGGAAATTCAAGCTGTTGGCACTGGTTCCTAGTAAAATGATAATATGATAAGATAGAACTTTATTTATCTCGAGGGAAATTGTTGTGCAGCAGTTGCAGTACAGAGTAGTAGTAGTGATAGATTTAAATAAGTAATAGTCATAATCAGTTGAAATGATAGGACTGTAACCAACCTGGGATGAATCTCTGCAGGTGCAAATGAAAGGACTCCAGGGATGTGGTACCCCTTGCACACCTATATCTGGTGAGGACGATGCCCCCCCTGGTTGTGGTGCCAGTTTCAGTGTACAGAGGTATCCCTGGCACATCCTGAATACACTTGACGTGTCGCTGCTGAACACGCCAGATGTGCTCCATTCTCACCCTGTCTAGCAGAGGGACACCCAGGAGGTCTCTTCCTTTGTCACCCATGAGCTCCTGCAGCAGCTGATTAATAAGGCGGAAGGTAGTGTCCTCTCCACGGGTTCGCCGTCGGCAGTAGAAGGCCAGATCTTTCTTTGTGATGTGCTTGTCCACCAAGCCAACACTAATGACTCCGACACCCTCCTGCCTGAGCTCCTCAGTCACTGCCCGGCGCAACAGAGCAATGTCCTCAGGGTCCCACTCAAAAATGCAGGCAGATAGGCAGGACATAAATGTGGCATACAGTGGGTGGGCATCTGTAGTGCACCCAGCAGACATCCTCCGCATGAAATGCCATATGTCGAGCCTGATTGTGAGATCAGGCCACTGTCCAAACCTTGCCTGCAATTTGCTCTGCCCTGCCTCCACACAGCAGTGGCAGTCCACGTAGAGGACCTTTGGGGGAGCAACACAAGCCTGGCTGTACCTCTTCATGAGGTCCGCCACCATCAGATCAAGACCTGCTCCCTCCTCAGCAGTGAGCACACTAATGAGGATCTGGCCAATCTCGTTGCCCACAGAGGTCATCCAGAACGCAGTCCCCTTGCCTATCCCTGCCAACTTCTTTGTGATCTGAAATGACACACAAAAGTACTGACTGAGAACATGTTAGTTATCAGTAGTTTACCTTATGTGAACTTAACACCAGTGGCAGAAAGTAACTAAGTACATTCACTCAAGTACTGCACTTAAGTACACGTTTGTGATATTTGTACTAATTCATTGTGCAATCATTGTATAATGACAATAAAACGCCTGGAATACCTTGAATAAACTTGAGTATTTTCATTGCTACTTTATACTTTTACTCCAGTCCATTTTAGTGTAAAACATTGTACTTCTTACTCCACTTAATTTATCTGACAGCTAAAGATAGTGATTATTTGCAGATTAAGATTTTACATGGAAACATGTCATCAGTTTATAAAATACGATGCATTGTTTAGACTAAACTAAACACTATAAAAAAAAAAATCAGCTCCACCTCAACAAACTACAACATGAAAATGTTCATGTTAATGTATCAGTAATAATCCAATAATATAATTGGTATTTTTATGCTGTAGTATTAACATGTTTACTTAAGTCAAACTCAGAATAGTTCTTCACCACTGCTAAATACCTTTTTGCTTGAGTCCATTTTCAAAATCGACCCAAATGTGGAAGTGATGGTGGCCTTGATGTGATCCAGCCGACTGATGATGTCCCTGCCATACACAGATAACACCCAGCGACTGGTGGGTACATCTATGGGTTCAGGTGGCTCCTGGCAGGCCACTGGGAACAGACTGGGACGGTCCACAAAGCTGGCACACTCCTCCAGGTAATGGGCTAACCTGTTCAACCATTCCTCCCCATGATTCTCTTTCAGCTGCTTCACCAGTCGTGTAGGGCTGTTTCCAGGTGTCCGTTCCCGCAGCAGTCGGATGACTCGAATGTCACAGGCATATCTTTGTACAAACACATTTTAATAATTACTTAGTGGTTGTACATTTAATCCTAAATGTTATGTACCTACATGCAATAACGACTTCAGATTCAACTTAAGTATGATTCCACATTTTGCAGATAATTCAGAGCAACTCAGTAGATTAGCTGATTATACTTACTTCTGTGTCAGGATCAGGCGGAACATCCTCTGATGGGGCGGGTCCAGCTGCTCCCGAACAGTCTGACTGGTGGACAAATATGTCAAGTGACACACAGTGCACCTGAGAATTTCCGTCACCAGCAGATAGAAGCTGTCAATGTCCAGCACTTTGCGCACCTTCTGGTGCACACCATAACCAGTTAGCTGCTTCCCACAGGTTGGGCAGAGCACCCTCACCTTCCACTGGTGATATGGCATCCACACCATTAGCCGGTGGCTGAAAAAGTGGTCTGGTGTTGGAGCCTGATGGTAAATCGGCGATGGGGCCGGGGGCTCATACCAGAGCTTCAGGTTGGATCGCAGCTTTCCGGCATGGTAGAGAGTGGAGGCAATCCACCTCTGATCCTGCACAGGAATTGTGTTGTTCATCTCCACTTCCACATCTGTCCTTGCTTTCTGTATCTATGGCTCAAGTAAATGGAAACTCTGCCTGAGGACCTGAGAGAGGCCCTACACTGAACACTTTTAAAAACAGGTTAAAAACCTTACTTTTCACTACAGTCTATGACTAAGTTCTTAGTCTGTGTGTGTGTGTGTGTGTGTGTGTGTGTGTGTGTGTGTGTGTGTGTGTGTGTGTGTGTGTGTGTGTGTGTGTGTGTGTGTGTGTGTGTGGGCCCAACTATGCCAATGTAATGATTACACCAGAATGTATCACATAATGTGTGTGTATGTGTGTGTTTTGGATATTGTGAGATTTGTATATTCTGCATTAATTCTTTGTATAATTGCACAAACAACTGTTGATAGGCATAATAATATTCTGTACTTGCACTTATATTTTGATTGTATTGTTACTTTATGTAAAGCACATTGTGTTGCCCTGTGTATGAAATGTGCTATATAAATAAAGCTTGACTTGACTATCCACATCGATTTAACTGATATAACTCATCCTGTACAACTTTAGAATACATACAGTGCATGTCAGAAGCCGGGGGACAATGTCTATGCTGGGATGCTGTACCTTATTAAAGAGGTCAAACCACTTCTTCTGTCTGGGAGCGGGCCGGTCTCCAGCATCAGCGGGCCAGAGGCCAGAGGCAGCCAGCCTCATCCACTCATCGTCCCCCATGGCTTGGTGACTTTTGGAAGTCATCTTCTACAATCAAGCATAAGCATACATGCACTTAATTTAAATAACATTACAGTCACCCCAACCTGAAGTAAACACAGTTCATCTAACGTTAACCTTACTGTAGAAAGGCCCCATTCAGTTTAATACTTTAGCTATTCAAAGACGTTTTAAGCAATAAATCAGTCATTTGTACAGTATTAATACTTAACATTACGTTTATAATCAGCTAAACTACATAACGTTAATCCAGAACTGTCCATGAATATAACATTAATGTTACACTAAGTTAAGTTATCATTAACGAAACTTACAGTAAAGTCACCCAGTTACTGTTATGAGTAACTAGCTAACTAGCATAATAAACGCGCTTGGCAGTTTATATCAATGACTGGTATACTTTTACAAGTTTAGCTGGGCTAGTAAAGCAAGTTAGTTTAAACAGTGTACAAACACATGCATTGATTTCACGGCTAATTTAACGAACTATTCACGAACTATTCACGGTAGCCAGGGAGCCGGCATTCCTTACTTGTTGTTGTTTTTAATACATACCGTGGCTAAACCAACCACGTATTACCGTCATATTAATAATATTTACCTGTTATTTAATAAAATTGCTGGTTTCGTCCGTCTTCGGCACCGTTTGTAACCGACGTGCGTCTATTGTCAGTCCATTTTGCATGCGACCTGACGACTGGCTGCTGGCTGTTCACTGTTCAAAATGGATGTCGTTGGTGGAAAGCCGCCCTATGATTGGTCCCATAAAATGGAATCCAAAATGAAATCCTGGAAGCTGATTGGTCGACAAAACCACCGTCATGCGTTAAGCGCTCTATATAAACGCAGTGAAGTATTATTAATTATTTTTATTAAATGGCCTTTATTATAAAATAGAGTGTTTTTATATGAATTGACACGAGAGCCCACCATTACGATAACACAAAATGTTGTCGCCCAACGTGGGGCTCGAACCCACGACCCTGAGATTAAGAGTCTCATGCTCTACCGACTGAGCTAGCCGGGCGGTATCCACTGTCCCCCCCTAGCGGCATTTCTGTGTTGCGTCCCACCGCATGAAAGCAGAGTTTGTTGACCCCGGGACTTTATTTAATTGTTTTCGTTTATCCCTTTTGTAATTAATTACTCGCTTATTGGTTTCTGAGGTTAAATAAAACCCGAATGCATGTGTATGTAACAATATCCTTACGTCACTTCAATGTTTGCGCACACACGCCTCATACTTAGCCATATAAGTCC
The DNA here is from genome assembly GCA_030340625.1 of Merluccius polli. Lineage (NCBI taxonomy): Eukaryota > Metazoa > Chordata > Actinopteri > Gadiformes > Merlucciidae > Merluccius > Merluccius polli. The sequence continues at coordinate 16,051 of JAOPHQ010006611.1, forward strand.
CTCCTACCGGTGAGGGATCCGGTCTGCAGAGATGTTCAAAGACTGAAGTCCACTAAAGTCCACTAAAGTTAGTGTTGACGTGGACCGAGCCTCCAGCAGGTCCAGACGTTATGAAAGCTCATGCACTAGTGTGTTACGTGGGAAGTGAAGATGTTAGCTCTGGATCTCACAGTATTTTTTATAGTTGCATGCATCGTCTGAACCAGGCGTGATGGTCCTGGTTGTATTTCCTGTAGATCCAGTTCTGCATAACCCAGTACGCCATGTCTGGACGGCCTTCCTCTCAGTATCTCTATTATTACACACCAGCAGCCGCTGCTGGTGACGAACCTGCGGCTTATCGGCCATAAACAAGCCGCCGCTTGTGTCGTGTGTGCGTGTGGGCGGCAGTTTAAAGACGCAGTACCAGGGGGCGACCCCAATCCGCGGTCCAGTACCAGTCCCGGTACCGGTGTGGACCTAGACGCACGCGCCGCTCGGAGTCTCAGGGTTTTGCGGACGATAAGGAGTCAAGCCGCGGGTGTTTCCGGGGACACACCTGGCCTCGCGCCCTCAGCCGTCAGCCTCTTCTCTCACGTGACCTCAGGTAACATGACGTGTTCCGAGCCACCCGGCGTGGTCCGTTACGGTTTGAACACACGGCAAGGTGACACATACATGTTGACCCGAACTAAGTCCAAATATGAACGTTATTGCTGTACGTTTTGGTTAGCCGTTAGCCGTTAGCCATACTGACCGGGACGCTAGCATTAGCCTGTTAGCTTGGAGCTGTCAGCTCTGGACCAAACCTAACAGGCGTGTAGCTTAACTCCACAACAGTACAGTGAAGTACAGCCAATGCCGCCATTATTAACAGTAGTTACTGTGTAAGTTAAGTTAATGTAAAGGCCTCTGGTTGAGGTGTGTTCACGTCATGTGGGATATTGAAAGATTCACATCTTTACAACGCGTCAGTACTGAACAGACAACAACAACAACAACACATTAACGGCACCGCGTTTGGTTTTCTACCGGTATATTGTTGGTGAAAACGGTGTGAGTGATTACATTCAGCTGACGTGAGGTGTCCATGTTTGTATTTGTATGCCTTTTGTGATATTATTGTTATTGTTATTTACCACCTCGTTGGCGCATTCCTGTCCGCTGCCAGGTGGCGGTTACACGTTACGGTAATTACCGGGAGCTCCCATGTGGCTTGAAGCATTACGCTAACTCTAGCTGTGTTTAATTAATAACGGTATTGTGTTTAATATCATGCTGCAACCTAAGTCTCAGGCAGGTCTGGCTGTCTGTATTGTGTCTTGTAATAATACGGTAATATTATAGTTATGGTGGTCTGTAGTTACTACCAACAGCCTACCCTGTGATAAATGGCTCTGCTGACCAATGCTAACGTTTCAGTGGTCGTGAGGCTAAAGTAAATGTTTGTAATCGTCGCCCAGGCATATTATTACCTCAAATAAGAGGTTATTACAACCGTAACACTTCTAATAACACTTTTACTACAGCATTATATAACGTCCAACGTCACACGTCTCACAGTATGTGTACGTCCTAACCCTTTATCCTTGACTTTTTCCTGAGCTAATGTCCTGAACTAATATGTGATGCTAGCTGTAGTTGAGGACGACATAATCTCATATTAAACTATATCTTGTATGGTTTACTAATACACATTAACACATGGTAATACCACAGGTCCTGCAGTACTATACAGTCATATGGGAGGTAGAGCTGTGCAGGTAACATGTGTACTAACTAGAGTATACTCTACTACTACTATACTATATAGTACTACTATACTATATAGTACTACTATACTACTATACTATATAGTACTACTATACTATATAGTACTACTATACTACTATACTATATAGTACTACTATACTATATAGTACTACTATACTACTATACTATATAGTACTACTATACTATATAGTACTACTATACTACTATAATATATAGTACTACTATACTACTATACTATATAGTACTACTATACTATATAGTACTACTATACTACTATACTATATAGTACTACTATACTACTATACTATATAGTACTACTATACTACTATACTATATAGTACTACTATACTATATAGTACTACTATACTATATAGTACTACTATACTACTATACTATATAGTACTACTATACTATATAGTACTACTATACTACTATACTATATAGTACTACTATACTACTATACTATATAGTACTACTATACTATATAGTACTACTATACTACTATACTATATAGTACTGCTATACTATATAGTACTACTATACTACTATACTATATAGTACTACTATACTATAGCATAGTGATAACACTGTAGTGTCATGTGTGCCTGTCTCTCTCAGGATGGCCGGGGTGTTCGACATTGACATCGAGACGGAGGATGTCAGCGACACAGAGGTGCGTTGTGGTGGGGATGCGGGGCGGACGGGTACCGAGGAGGACTTTCCTCTTGGGAAGTCCTCCTTTCTGTCCCAACGCCGGCCGTTCCTCTGTCGTCTCCAATGTTTTAGCTCAGCTTGTGTTGAGAATATTGAGCTGATTTTTGTATACATAGTTGAACGATGGCTGGCCGATTTCCTGATTTGTGTGGTTGTGCTCATGAATCCACTGGTGTGTAGGAGGAGGTGTGTGACTTCACTGTGGCAGAGACGGACAAGTAAGTCCATTTTACTCCCCCGCACCATCTTGTGTTCTGTGCATCTAAACTTGTATACAATGGACCCTTAGTAGGTATTTGATTTTTAGGAACAAAATGAAAAATGGAAGAAAATAAAAATGCAGCACGATAATATCATTCAGACCTTCTGTAATGTTAACATGTTACTTTACAGAACAAAGCATAAGGGTTTGTGGTTGGGGCTTAACAGTGTGTCAGTAACTCCGCCCTCTTCCCGCATGCCCATAGTGTCCAGACGGAGGAGGTGGAGCTGACCAGCGCCACCGTCAACCGAGACAGTGAGCGAGTCGGACCAGAGTGCTTCGAGCTACTCACCGTCCTTGGGAAGGGCGGCTACGGCAAGGTGTGTGTGTGTGTGTGTGTGTGTGTGTGTGTGTGTGTGTGTGTGTGTGTGTGTGTGTGTGTGTGTGTGTGTGTGTGTCTGTGTCTGTGTCTGTGTCTCTGTCTCTGATCAGAGATGACTCGTCACCTTCCTCTTTAAATTACCCACTCTCACTAGTGATGTCACGGTATAGGGAACATTATCCATGACGGACAACTGGTATCGGTCTCTGAGAGGGGTTTGAACCGGACCCTCCTGGTCTTTGAGAGGGGTTCGAACCAGACCCTTCTGGTCTTTGAGAGGGGTTCGAACCAGACCCTTCTGGTCTTTGAGAGGGGTTCGAACCAGACCCTTCTGGTCTTTGAGAGGGGTTTGAACCAGACCCTTCTGGTCTTTGAGAGGGGTTTGAACCAGACCCTTCTGGTCTTTGAGAGGGGTTTGAACCAGACCCTCTTGGTCTCTTTGCAGGTGTTCCAGGTCCGGAAGGTCCAGGGGGGTCAGACAGGGAAGATCTTCGCCATGAAAGTTCTGAGAAAGGTACGGTAGTACAGGTTCTACAAGAACCAGCACCTGCCCACAGACGTCTGTAGGTCTCTCTCTAGATCTCGCTGTCTGCCTGTCTCTCTCTGCCTCACTGTCTGCCTGCCTAACATAGTCTCTCTCTCTCTTTAGGCTAAGATAGTGTGTAATGCTAAAGACACGGCCCACACGCGGGCTGAGCGAGAGATCTTGGAGACGGTGAGACACCCGTTCATCGTAGACCTGCTGTACGCCTTCCAGACCGGCGGGAAACTCTACCTCATCCTGGAGTGTCTGAGTGGTGAGCTTCTGCTGTGTGTGTGTGTGTGTGATTAGGGTATGTTTAGTGTGTGTGTGTGTGTGTGTGTGTGTGTGTGTGTGTGTGTGTGTGTGTGTGTGTGTGTGTGTGTGTGTGTGTGTGTGTGTGTGTGTGTGTGTGTGTGTGGTGTGTTGTAGTGTGTGTCTTAGGGTATGTTTAGTGTGTGTGTGTTGTGAAGTAGTGTGCCTTGTGTAGTGTGTTTAGTGTGTGTACAGTGTTTAACGTGAGTGGCATTATTTAGTGTATAGCAACGTGTGTTTAGTGTGTAGCAGCGTTTGCAGTGTGTTTAACAGGTGTGATGTGTCTCCACCAGGGGGAGAGCTCTTCATGCAGCTGGAGAAGGAGGGCATCTTCATGGAGGACACGGCCTGGTAGGACTTCCTGTCAACAATAAGAGTGTGTCTGTGTGGAATATTATTAACATTTATTCATGAGAATGAGTGTGATGTTAACTCTTGGCCCTATTCATAAAAGTCTAGTTTTGTTTTACGTATTTTCTGAAGTGTGTGTGTGTGTGTGTGTGTAGTTTCTACCTGGGGGAGATCACCTTGGCTCTGGGTCATCTCCACTCTAATGGAATCCTCTACAGAGACCTCAAGCCAGAGAACATCATGCTGAATCACCAAGGTAACGTCTCTATGACAACATGCTGAATCACCAAGGTAACGTCTCTATGACATCATGCTGAATCACCAAGGTAACGTCTCTATGACATCATGCTGAATCACCAAGGTAACCATATTCTATGTCCTGCTACACATGCTAGCTAGCATGGTGCATTACTAGTTGGTGGTTTTGTGTGGAGTGCTCAGTGTATGAAAGGGGATTGATGTGTTCTTGTTCTTCCGTAGGTCACATCAAGCTGACAGACTTTGGCCTCTGTAAGGAATCCATCCACGATGGAGCCGTAACACACACCTTCTGTGGAACCATAGAGTACATGTGAGTGGTGGTAAACTGGTGATAATATCACATGATGTATAATATCGCATGAGATCATTTCGTATATATCCTTCTCTTTCTCTCGCTCTCTCAGGGCTCCAGAGATTCTGACTCGTTTGGGTCACAACCGGGCGGTGGACTGGTGGAGTCTGGGTGCTCTGATGTACGACATGATGACCGGCTCGGTGAGAGGGAGGGAGGGAGAGAGAGGGAGAGGGAGAGGGAGAGGGAGAACTAGAACGCCTTGCATCCTGTTTTCTACTTATTCTAATCTTTGATTTGGGTCGTTAAAGCTCTAGTTCTACTACAGGTGGAGGGTGTCCTAGTTCTACTACAGGTGTAGGGTGTCCTAGTTCTACTACAGGTGGAGGGTGTCCTAGTTCTACTACAGGTGGAGGGTGTCCTAGTTCTACTACAGGTGGAGGGTGTCCTAGTTCTACTATAGGTGGAGGGTGTCCTAGTTCTACTACAGGTGGAGGGTGTCCTAGTTCTACTACAGGTGTAGGGTGTCCTAGTTCTACTACAGGTGGAGGGTGTCCTAGTTCTACTACAGGTGGAGGGTGTCCTAGTTCTACTACAGGTGGAGGGTGTCCTAGTTCTACTACAGGTGGAGGGTGTCCTAGTTCTACTATAGGTGGAGGGTGTCCTAGTTCTACTACAGGTGGAGGGTGTCCTAGTTCTACTATAGGTGGAGGGTGTCCTAGTTCTACTACAGGTGGAGGGTGTCCTAGTTCTACTACAGGTGTAGGGTGTCCTAGTTCTACTACAGGTGGTAGTTCTACTACAGGTGGAGGGTGTCCTAGTTCTACTACAGGTGGAGGGTGTCCTAGTTCTACTACAGGTGTAGGGTGTCCCTACTACAGGTGTAGGGTGTCCTAGTTCTACTACAGGTGTAGGGTGTCCTAGTTCTCCTACAGGTGGAGGGTGTCCTAGTTCTACTACAGGTGGAGGGTGTCCTAGTTCTACTACAGGTGGAGGGTGTCCTAGTTCTACTACAGGTGGAGGGTGTCCTAGTTCTACTACAGGTGGAGGGTGTCCTAGTTCTACTATAGGTGTAGGGTGTCCTAGTTCTACTATAGGTGTAGGGTGTCCTAGTTCTACTATAGGTGTAGGGTGTCCTAGTTCTACTATAGGTGTAGGGTGTCCTAGTTCTACTATAGGTGGAGGGTGTCCTAGTTCTACTATAGGGGTAGGGTGTCCTAGTTCTACTACAGGTGTAGGGTGTCCTAGTTCTACTATAGGTGGAGGGTGTCCTAGTTCTATAGGTGTAGGGTGTCCTAGTTCTACTATAGGTGTAGGGTGTCCTAGTTCTACTATAGGTGTAGGGTGTCCTAGTTGTACTACAGGTGGAGGGTGTCCTAGTTCTACTATAGGTGTAGGGTGTCCTAGTTGTACTACAGGTGGAGGGTGTCCTAGTTCTACTATAGGTGGAGGGTGTCCTAGTTCTATAGGTGTAGGGTGTCCTAGTTCTACTATAGGTGTAGGGTGTCCTAGTTCTACTATAGGTGTAGGGTGTCCTAGTTCTACTACAGGTGTAGGGTGTCCTAGTTCTAATATAGGTGTAGGGTGTCCTAGTTGTACTACAGGTGTAGGGTGTCCTAGTTCTACTACAGGTGGAGGGTGTCCTAGTTCTACTATAGGTGTAGGGTGTCCTAGTTGTACTACAGGTGGAGGGTGTCCTAGTTCTACTATAGGTGGAGGGTGTCCTAGTTCTATAGGTGTAGGGTGTCCTAGTTCTACTATAGGTGTAGGGTGTCCTAGTTCTACTATAGGTGTAGGGTGTCCTAGTTCTACTACAGGTGTAGGGTGTCCTAGTTCTACTACAGGTGGAGGGTGTCCTAGTTCTACTATAGGTGTAGGGTGTCCTAGTTGTACTACAGGTGGAGGGTGTCCTAGTTCTACTATAGGTGTAGGGTGTCCTAGTTGTACTACAGGTGGAGGGTGTCCTAGTTCTACTACAGGTGTAGGGTGTCCTAGTTCTACTACAGGTGTAGTGTCACACAACCTTATACCAATGTTAAATGACTACAGAGACCTAAGAAATATAATAGAAAATATTGTAAAAAATAATAAAGAATGCATACAGGTTGCTGAAAAGGTTGGTTTGATGATGATTAGTAAATAACATTGACATTAAATTGTGTTTTTATATGCCTAAAATAAAAATCAGTTTCCAACGTAGATCCTTACTTGGTAGTGTTTCCAAATAATACTGGAATATAAGCGCAGCGTTGAGTGCAGACAGTGGAGTATTGCTCTTTAATTGGAATAAAAGGTTGCTATTATAGCATATGTAGAAGATGCATACGTTCAGCTCGCATGCTAATAGTACGCCAGAAAATGGATGAAGTCTTGCTGGTAATAACGTTTGCCCCCCCCCCCAGCCTCCCTTCACAGCAGAGAACCGGAAGAAGACTATCGATAAGATTCTCAAGTGTAAACTCAACTTGCCGCCATACCTCACTGTGGACGCCAAGGACCTCATAAAGAAGGTAAAACACACACGCCTCAATGTGGTGGTCAAGGCCATCGTAAGAAGGTGAAACACACACACACACACACACACACACACCTCACTGGTGATCGAGGTCCTCATAAGAAGGTGAAACACACACAAACACACACACACACACACCTCACTGGTGATCGAGGTCCTCATAAGAAGGTGAAACACACACACACACACACACACACACACCTCACTGGTGATCGAGGTCCTCATAAGAAGGTGAAACACACGATCCTCATCGATGCATAGTTACATGTACGCCTCTGTGTCTCTAGCTGTTGAAGAAGAGTCCGGCCCAGAGACTTGGCTCCAGCAACATGGACTGTGCTGATATACAGGTTACACACACACAGCATGAATGGATGCACACACACACACACACACACACACACACACACACACACACACACACACACACACACACACACACACACACACACACACACACACACACACACACACACACACACACACACACACACACACACACAGCCACACACACACAGCCATTGGTAATCCCGCTTCTCTCTCCTTCTGCAGAAACATCCATTCTTCCGACACATCAGCTGGGACGATTTGCTCAACAAGAGAGTGGAGCCGCCCTACAGGCCGCAGCTGGTACTGCCTGCCATTTCTCTGTAGCTATAAGGATGGCTTCTTGAGTGGTGTGTAGCAAGCTCTTCACCAGCTGTGTGTGTGTGTGTGTGTGTGTGTGTGTGTGTGTGTGTAGCAGTCGGATGAGGATGTCAGTCAGTTCGACAGCAGGTTTACCCGCCAGACGCCTGTGGACAGCCCGGACGACGCCTCCATCAGTGACGGCGCGCAGCAAGCCTTCGCTGTGAGTCAGAACCACCCCCATGGGCCTTGGTCACCTAGTGGCCATCTTGGCCCTGAAGGCCCAGCGTTTAAGAGCCAGTGAACCATGAAAAGTCCACAACAAATATTGTGTGCATCGCGCTGCCGCCAGTCCTTCCTGTAGTCCAGAAACGCGTGAAGTCAAGTCGCGAACACCTGCTTACTGTTGTGGTGTTACTGTTGTGTGTGTGTGTGTGTGTGTGTGTGTGTGTGTGTGTGTGTGTGTGTGTGTGTGTGTGTGTGTGTGTGTGTGTGTGTGTGTGTGTGTGTGTGTGTGTGTGTGTGTGTGTGTGTGTGTGTGTGCGTGCGCAGGGCTTCACCTACGTGGCTCCGTCGGTCCTGGAGAGTCTGAAGGAGGGATTCTCCTTTGAGCCAAGAGCACGGACCAGACGACACAACAGCAGCCCTCGCACACCCATCAGGTAACGCACACATACAGGGAGCATGATGATGGTCAGTGAGGGGAGGGTGATGAAGGTCAGTGAGGGGAGGGTGATGAAGGTCAGTGAGGGGAGGGTGATGATGGTCAGTGAGGGGAGGGTGATGAAGGTCAGTGAGGGGAGGGTGATGACGGTCAGTGAGGGGAGGGTGATAAAGGTCAGTGAGGGGAGGGTGATGAAGGTCAGTGAGGGGAGGGTGATGATGGTCAGCGAGGGAGGGTGATGATGGTCAGTGAGGGGAGGGGTGATGGTCAGCGAGGGGAGGGTGATGATGGTCAGTGAGGGGAGGGTGATGAAGGTCAGTGAGGGGAGGGTGATGAAGGTCAGTGAGGGGAGGGTGATGAAGGTCAGTGAGGGGAGGGTGATGATGGTCAGTGAGGGGAGTGTGATGACGGTCAGTGAGGGGAGTGTGATGACGGTCAGTAAGAAGTGCTTCTGTGTCTCTTCAGCCCTCCCAAGTTCTCTCTGGCCGGACCCTTCAAGTCCAGCATGGAAGGAGAAGTCCACGCCCCCACATCCCCCCCACCGCCCGCTGCCCCCACCCCGCTGGACAATGGTGCAGCCTCTCAGCCAATCAGGACTCCTGCCAGGAACAAGAAGCAGAAGGCCCATCGAAGATGAACGATGGGTGGACCAATCACGGCCCCATTTTGACTTGATTGACAGTCCCCTGTGTGAGGGTTGGCCCTATGGGGCGGGATCAGGGTTTGACTGTAAACCCCATCTCACTGTTGTTGTCATGGCAACATTATAATGAATGCAATGTTTCAATTCTATAAGCTTGTTGGCATCTGTATCATGGGGGGGCGTGGCTTTCTCTTGCAAAGGAGGTGTGGTCTAATGTCGTGGGCGTGGCCTCTTTTTGATGACTGGGCAATTGAACTAGGACTGACACACACACACACACACACACACACACACACACACACACACACACACACACACACACACACACACACACACACACACACACACAGGCTCTGGTGTAAAGCAGCTTGTAATCTTGTATAAAATGTATTTTTGATTACAAGAGTAAAGTATTTTTAGCAAGTGGTATTAAAGGAGAAACTGACCTCTGACCTCTGTAAACACCCATGAAACTCAGTTTCACTAGTGGAGGACAGGTGTGTCGCTTCAACGCTTCATCAGCAGGTGACCATATCAGCCAATCAGAGCGGATGCATGCAATGTGTTGAACCTGGAGAGGGAGTCTAATGGAAACCAATGTACAGGGGTCTGGTTCTCCTCTAAGGAGAAGAGGTGTTGGGGTTTGGTTCTCCTCTAAGGAGAAGTGGTGTTGGGGTCTGGTTCTCCTCCAAGGAGAAGAGGTGTTGGGGTCTGGTTCTCCTCTAAGGAGAAGTGGTGTTGGGGTCTGGTTCTCCTCCAAGGAGAAGAGGTGTTGGGGTCTGGTTCTCTAAGGAGAAGTGGTGTTGGGGTCTGGTTCTCCTCCAAGGAGAAGTGGTGTTGGGGTCTGGGTCTCCTCCAAGGAGAAGTGGTGTTGGGGTCTGGTTCTCCTCCAAGGAGAAGTGGTGTTGGGGTCTGGTTCTCCTCCAAGGAGAAGTGGTGTTGGGGTCTGGTTCTTCATTAAGGAGAAGTGGTGTTTGGGTCTGGTTCTCCTCCAAGGAGTGGTTAAACCCTCAGGTTTGTTAGGTTAGTTGTGCCTGCCATCACATACGTCCTGGCCATCACCACCACCTCCACCACCACCTTCTCTTGATGGCAGGAAACACCCGTTAGTCAGAGAATCCTTCGTTTGACATCACTTCCTGTTTCTCTGGCTGTTCTACTGGTCTGGTGGTTTCCCTGAAGCGGCCAACTTAATGATGTGATAACAGTGGAGAGTGCTGTCGCTACCTTTCCTCACGAGTCAATCCATCCAGGACATTTTTCTCTATATATCGTTTTATTCTGGTCCACTCACTAGTCTGAGCCATTAGAGGTTGCCAATGGCAAAACTTAACATAGTGCAGGTTTAATAATTTGGTGTTAAAGGATTAATTAACCCTAACAATGAATGTTCGAAAATCAGTTATACTGTGCTTACTCTTGAACAGTTCAAAATATTCTATAGCCATCATTATTGAAGATTTCTATATATCTATGTATCTAGATACAACCATTCTCAGGCTTCTAGATATACAGTATGTATGTCTATATATATATATATATATATATATATATATATATATATATATATATATATATATATATATATATAAACTGAAAAGCAGAAAGAATATGAAGTGTATACAGCACTGTTGATAACTATCAGGTCTGTGTCTCTTTGCAGACAGTAATCTCTACTTGCCGTCCAGTTCCTCTTAGCAGTAGAAATATAGTAGAGTCTGTGGTTGAAATACAGCCAGTCTCATTGTGCCAAATCACCTGTTGAATGTAAAAGGAAAACTAATAATCACAGAAATTTTTATCTTACTACATACCACCAGAGGCACCACCAGGGATTTTGGGCCCCATGAGAAGTTATCACATTTGGCCCCACCACTCCAGCTATGCCAACCCTGCGTAGTTGGTGTAACCACACACTGTTCAGCATCCAACACGTACTATAGGCTGTTTTTGTTTCATATAATGATCATTATGTGCAAAAATAATTAATGTTTGAATTTTTATCATTGAAAAGGATTTAATCATTTTTTATTTCTTTCATAATAAAAAAAGAACCCTAATTATTCCAACTGACATGTCATTCAACACAATGCTGCTCACCACCTTCTTCAGTTGGGAGTAGGGTTGGTTCAGGGGTACAGGGATGGGGAGACAGGGTTGGTTCAGGGGTACAGGGATGGGGAGACAGGGTTGGTTCAGGGGTACCGGGATGGGGAGACAGGGTTGGTTCAGGGGTACAGGGATGGGGAGACAGGGTTGGTTCAGGGGTACAGGGATGGGGAGACAGGGTTGGTTCAGGGGTACAGGGATGGGGAGACAGGGTTGGTTCAGGGGTATAGGGATGGGGAGACAGGGTTGGTTCAGGGGTACAGGGATGGGGAGACAGGGTTGGTTCAGGGGTACAGGGATGGGGAGACAGGGTTGGTTCAGGGGTACAGGGATGGGGAGACAGGGTTGGTTCAGGGGTACAGGGATGGGGAGACAGGGTTGGTTCAGGGGTACAGGGATGGGGAGACAGGGTTGGTTCAGGGGTACAGGGATGGGGAGACAGGGTTGGTTCAGAGGTACAGGGATGGGGAGACAGGGTTGGTTCAGGGGTACAGGGATGGGGAGACAGGGTTGGTTCAGAGGTACAGGGATGGGGAGACAGGGTTGGTTCAGGGGTACAGGGATGGGGAGACAGGGTTGGTTCAGGGGTACAGGGATGGGGAGACAGGGTTGGTTCAGGGGTAGAGGGATGGGGAGACAGGGTTGGTTCAGAGGTACAGGGATGGGGAGACAGGGTTGGTTCAGGGGTACAGGGATGGGGAGACAGGGTTGGTTCAGGGGTACAGGGATGGGGAGACAGGGTTGGTTCAGGGGTACAGGGATGGGGAGACAGGGTTGGTTCAGGGATATAGGGATGGGGAGACAGGGTTGGTTCAGAGGTACAGGGATGGGGAGACAGGGTTGGTTCAGGGGTACAGGGATGGGGAGACAGGGTTGGTTCAGGGGTACAGGGATGGGGAGACAGGGTTGGTTCAGGGGTACAGGGATGGGGAGACAGGGTTGGTTCAGGGGTACAGGGATGGGGAGACAGGGTTGGTTCAGGGGTACAGGGATGGAGAGACAGGGTTGGTTCAGGGATATAGGGATGGGGAGACAGGGTTGGTTCAGGGGTACAGGGATGGGGAGACAGGGTTGGTTCAGGGGTACAGGGATGAGGATATTTTTAAATAATACATCCAGTGCTTTTAGAAAGGGGTAGAATAAAAATATTGCTTTTCCTAAAAAAATATATTATGATTGTGAATTAATTTCTGCTCATTTTGACGGGTCCAAAATGGATGTTTTGTTATCTCTGTCTTAGATGTCTGACGTTTGGTTCCCGCTTCTAACAATCCTTGCAAAGTGAATTCATTACTCTACCACGAAAGATGCATCACTTGACATGACTCATGAGTCATCTGTGTGTGGGTGTGTGTGCATACATGCACACATACACACACACACCCCGCCCTCACTGTGATGGTCAAAGTCCTCACAAGAAGGTCAAACCAGAGATATTATAGAGAGCTATACCCACTCCCTTTGGCTGTAATGGGACAGGAGACAGACAGGCAGTACCATTCTTGGGCACCAGGGGTCACTACTGGCAGCAGTGGTAATCCTCCCGAAGAGCGTCATAGTTGTCTTTAAATAGGCAGCATTTCAATAAAGCAGGCAAATCTTGCATCTGAGATACATATTTATCACCTTAAAAGTGATCAGATGAATTGGACAGCAGCGCTAAATAGGTGACCGTAGCTCGTACATGAGGAGTAGTTGACAACTATCTCACACGCACGCACACGCACACACACACACACACACACACACATTGCTGGCTCTGGTGTTAACCTGTTCTGTGAAGCAGCTTGTATTCTCCTCAACTCCCATGAAACTCAGTTTCACGAGTGTTTCACTGATGAAGTGTTGAAGTGAATCACTTCAAGGAGAAGTGGTGTTGGGGTCTGGTTCTCCTCTAAGGAGAAGTGGTGTTGGGGTCTGGTTCTCCTCTCAGGAGAAGTGGTGTTGGGGTCTGGTTCTCCTCTAAGGAGAAGTGGTGTTGGGGTCTGGTTCTCCTCTCAGGAGTAGTGGTGTTGGGGTCTGGTTCTCCTCTAAGGAGAAGTGGTGTTTTGGGTCTGGTTCTCCTCTCAGGAGAAGTGGTGTTGGGGTCTGGTTCTCCTCTCAGGAGAAGTGGTGTTGGGGTCTGGTTCTCCTCTCAGGAGAAGTGGTGTTGGGGTCTGGTTCTCCTCTCAGGAGAAGTGGTGTTGGGGTCTGGTTCTCCTCTAAGGAGAAGTGGTGTTGGGGTCTGGTTATAACTTCTCCACCACCTTCTCTTGAAGACAGGAAACACCTGTTAGAGAATCCTTCGTTTGACATCACTTCCTGTTGGTCTGGTGGTTTCCCTGAAGCGGCCAACATCATGATAGTAGAGAGTCACACACTGTGTGACACACACAGGTATTTCCACGGTGACTAACTGAGAATGGAAAGTGGTGCAGCAGGCAGTTGGTGGTTTCCCAAACGTCTTCATGCTGTGACTCAGGACCCACCACATAATGCGTACAGTAAAATAAGCAACGTTCTCCTTACCATGCCCACAACTCTGTAGGCGTGCAGATATATTTCTGGTGTTGGGGTCTGGTTCTCCTTTATAGTTTAACACTAGTTTAATTAATTTAATTAAACTAAATTAAACTAGTCAATGTACTTAACAAGTGTTTAATTTACTAGTGTTTAAACTAGTGTTTACTTAACTAGTGTTTAATGAACTAGTGTTTTATGAACTTGTGTTTAATCAACTTGTGTTTAACTAGTGTTTAATGAACTAGTGTTTAATCAACTTGTGTTTAACTAGTGTTTAATCAACTAGTGTTTAATCAACTTGTGTTTAACTAGTGTTTAATCAACTTGTGTTTAATCAACTTGTGTTTAACTAGTGTTTAATGAACTAGTGTTTAATCAACTTGTGTTTAACTAGTGTTTAATCAACTTGTGTTTAATCAACTTGTGTTTAACTAGTGTTTAATGAACTAGTGTTTAATCAACTTGTGTTTAACTAGTGTTTAATGAACTAGTGTTTGATCAACTAGTGTTTAACTAGTGTTTAATGAACTAGTGTTTTATGAACTTGTGTTTAACTAGTGTTTAATGAACTAGTGTTTGATCAACTTGTGTTTAACTAGTGTTTAATGAACTCTGTGCCAGCGCCACCAACAGTGACACTGGTACAGACCAAGGGACAGTCAGCAGGTCTGGTGAGCTGTGAAGCCTCCATCCCGCCTCCATCTACAGATTAGTAGTGGGTTTGATCTTCATGAAGGCAGAATGATCCCTTTCATCCCACAGGGTATATGGTAGTCTTAGTTTGTTATTGTTTTATTGTGGCCAAAATCATGAAAAAAAATGAAACCTTTGACAGACCGCAGGTTTGAAACACATGACAGATTCAAGAGGAGGAAAGAGGGTGTTTGATTTCGTGTTTTCTTTCGTACTCATCTCACATTTTCAATTAAAAGCATTCAAGCACATTCATATGGAAGACATCATGTACACAAGTTTGTATCTAAAAGGACTATAAACTCGTGTTCATGACAGAAGGTTGTGGTTAAAAAGTAGAAAACATGTCCTGTACATCAAATGACAAAAGATAGATGGGTTTGTTGTGATTGTTTATTATGTATTAATTACAGGGCTCACTTCCTGGCTCAGGGTTTACTTCCCCACCCCTGTTGTCCTTGGTGGTGTTCCTGAATGAAACCCCAAGCAACCATGACTACTACTGCCTTGCCCATGGCTATGGCAGTGTCATACCACGGCCTCTCAAGGCCTGTCTCCTTTATAATATGGTGACATCAAACAGATCCTCCTCGGCAGAGTTAGGAGGTGCTGTTGGCCCATGTGGACCTCCTGCCCTGGAGTCCTTCTCCTCCTCCTCTCCAGCCAGGAGTAGGTTCTTCATGCCCCCCTCCTCCTTCTTCCTCCCCTCACCGCACCCATCACCTCCTCCGTTCTCCTTATTTCCTCGATGTACTTGGCCCTCCGCCTCCGTGCTTCTGCCTCCACCCCTCATCCTCTCCATCACGCCAAATAGAGGCCTGAGGGCAGCGATGTCACCGCCTGATCGGTATCTAGTGATGCCCTCGTGGATGAAGCAGACTAGCAGCGCCACCACGATGACGCTCACCAGCAGCATCAGTGGGACAATTGGCGGCCCTTTGGGTGTAGTGGAAGGGGTGGTTTGGGAGGCGTTGGTGGTTAGGGAGGTGTAGGTGGTTAGGGAGGCGTTGGGTGGAGAGGAGCTCAGGGTTAGGGAGGTGTTGGTGGTTAGGGAGGTGTTGGTTAGGGAGGAGCTGGTGGTTAGGGAGGTGTTGGGTGGAGAGGAGCTGGGGGTTAGGGAGGTGTTGGGTGGAGAGGAGCTGGGGGTTAGGGAGGCGTTGGGTGGAGAGGAGCTGGGGGTTAGGGAGGCGTTGGGTGGAGAGGAGCTGGGGGTTAGGGAGGTGTTGGGTGGAGAGGAGCTGGGGGTTAGGGAGGTGTTGGGTGGAGAGGAGCTGGGGGTTAGGGAGGTGTTGGGCGGAGAGGAGCTGGGGGTTAGGGAGGTGTTGGGTGGAGAGGAGCTGGGGGTTAGGGAGGTGTTGGGCGGAGAGGAGCTGGGGGTTAGGGAGGTGTTGGGTGGAGAGGAGCTGGGGGTTAGGGAGGCGTTGGGTGGAGAGGAGCTGGGGGTTAGGGAGGGTGGAGCAAGTGACACCAGAGTCATCAGGCTGAAGGCTGTGAGAATGAGGAGCTTCATCACCACTCTGGAAAGAGAAGAGCGATGGACCAATGAGACCATAGAAGTTGTATCTGCTACAGCTGGATTTAGAGGTCTGGTAGAGCAGAGCTGCAGCTGTACTTCCACCGCTCGGTAGTGTGAACTCAAGGGGGCAGTTTAGCGCATGGACAAGCAAATCCGGGAATTACATTGCGAGAGCGAGTCTGCTCCATTGACAATATGTTCAAAAAGCGACACATCCATGTGAAAAAGATCTTGCAAAATCCTTCAAATTCATTTTATTCTCGCGTCGACGCGAGAATAAAATGAATGCAGCCGGTGAAACACTGTATGTTCGGTGGGCTGTGATACACGAATGGCTTTTCAGCAGCACATTTGAAAAATGGTGTAAAGTCTTTTTCAAATGGATTTATTGCTTCGACCCATTTGGGGTCGGACACGTCACACTGCCGTTTTGTACATGTTAACGTGGATCTTCGCAGACGTTGCTGTACGTCGCCTCTAAATTCAGCTCAAAGAGCCGATCACACAGAACAGCGACATACGTCGACTTTTTAAAATTGTACAAACTGCCCGAAACGCCTTGAGCTCAGCTGAGAGTTCAGGGTTGTTTTAAGCTAGTACACATCGTTGAGCATTATAATGAGATGTTGTATATTAAATGCGCTGTTCACTGACACTTTAACAGTAAAAATGGACTTGGCAAGACTATCACTACACTGCCAGAATGTGCTTCTGGACGTTGTTAGACATGTTGTTGGTTCTTCTCTCTGTATGGGGGCCCTTATATGGGGCCCTTTGTACACTTTTGCTGCTCAAGAACCTGCTTCACTTGTTCCAGATTTAGCTCAAGCTTTGCTTCATTTTTCCCAGATTTAGCATATAAACCCCGTCCAAAATTAATTGTGAGTGCTGTAATGCTGTGACTTGAATTTGAATTTGATTTGATTTGATCGATTTATATAAACCAGATTAACCTTTTTAAACTGTTTTAAAGCTTGAACCTTGAAAGCTTAAATGGTTTCAAGAGGTCTCTGGGGATATACAGTAGTGTGTGGTTAAGAGAGAACATTTAAAAAATATATATCAAATAGGCCTATATATTACAAATATGACGTGCCAGTGAAACAGAGATTAAGAAAATGAGAGAAAGGAGAGTGAGAGATATCTAGAGAGAGAGAGATAAAAAGAGAGCGACATGCGGCGATAACAAGACTTGATCGTCTCTGTGATTGACAAAAACGTATGAAAGATACACTTTTGATAGATAAATATATGGTCCAATAAATGAAGATAAATATGTTAGACCCACTTGCCTGTTCGGATGCTGGAGTGGTAAATCTGTAGTGACAATGCAGAGAGAGGCTGGGAGGGATGTGGTGGTGGGGGTTCAGAGAGAGTGAGAGAGAGAGAGAGAGAGAGAGAGAGAGAGAGAGAAACAAAAAACCCCTGCTTTACTTCTGATATACTTCTACAAGAGCAGGGGCGTCCCTCTCTGTCTTCAAGAAGCTCTTAAAACCCCTTCTCTTCCGAGAGCACCTGAAACCATGTTGAATAATGAAGCCATGATGTTCACTCTGTTCACTGTTATTGAAGCTATGTTGATCACTCTTATGCTATTGAAGTTGAATCGCCTTTGTCTTTAATGCTCTATAGTAACCATGTCAAATCTTATGTTACTGAAACTTGATTGTCTTCCTCAATTGTAAGTCGCTTTGGATAAAAGCGTCTGCTAAATGTAATGTAATGTAATATATATATATATATATATATATATATATATATATATATATATATATTCTATACTCTTTGGTATAGGTACAAATTTAGGCTACACAAAATACAATACTATACAAAGGACACACAGGATGTTAGAATAAACAACCACTTCCTGTGGTTAATCAGAGTTACTCGAACTACGGCCGCGAGGACCAAAGTTTATTATCATGACAAAAATAGAGTATTGAATGGGGAAATAAGCGGAGAAATGTCAAGTGTGGCGTGTGGTGTGAGAATGGGTCACATTGCGTGACTGTCACACTCAAAGCGTGACGCTTGGCAGCTCTGTAATGATATACTTCACTATCCCCCATGATGGTAAACATATTCCAAGCACTTCTTACATTAAGAACAAAATACCAAGTTACCCAAATATTCATATTCTTCAGAGTCAGAGTTATTCAGAGTTAAATGCCATTATAGGTGCTACGTCACGATGACGTGAGGCATTGTGGGAATCGCTGAATCTGAGAATAAACGGTCCAATGTTTTATTAAAAATAGAAATGGGTTTCATGTATGTGTTAGCCTGTCCTAATAACATCTCATCTTCACCTTGCTTTTCAAATGAGTGCCGTCTAGGGACTGAAGTGACACTCCTGAGTGAGGAGGACTTCCCCTTGAATGGGGTCCTGTCCTCACCCGTTAGTCCTCTACGATCATACTTTCAGGGATAATTTCTATAGTTTTAGACTTGAGAAATATCGTACGAAAGTGATCGGTTACTCCAACCACGATGAAGAGTACTGATGTTCCCTTCTGAGCGCGAAGCGGGCAGCGAGTCATGATTCAGTTCATCCGCTCGTTGTCATTGATGACCGTTCCTCGCTCCCTAGTGGAGCCTGGAGGTAGGGAACATGATCAGAGTGGTCACTTATATACTGTCCTAAAATATGAAGCTGATTCAGTAGCATCCTGGAGGTAGGGAACATGATCAGAGTGGTCACTTATACACTGTCCTAAAATATGAAGCTGATTCAGTAGCATCCTGGAGGTAGGGAACATGATCAGAATGGTCACTTATATACTGTCCTAAAATATGAAGCTGATTCAGTAGCATCCTGGAGGTAGGGAACATGATCAGAGTGGTCACTTATATACTGTCCTAAAATATGAAGCTGATTCAGTAGCATCCTGGAGGTAGGGAACATGATCAGAGTGGTCACTTATATACTGACCTAAAATATGAAGCTGATTCAGTAGCATATATATATATATATTCTATACTCTTTGGTATAGGTACAAATTTAGGCTACACAAAATACAATACTATACAAAGGACACACAGGATGTTAGAATAAACAACCACTTCCTGTGGTTAGAAGTTATAACTCATATAACTCATATTTATTCTTCTTTAGAAGAAGAATAAATATGAGTTAGTTTTGGATATAAAGGCGAAAAGGTATTGTAAACATGCCCCCTATTGGTCAACAGTAAGCATTGATCAGGTGCAAGGCTATACTAGAGAAGAACAGAGGTGCCCTTTGACGTGTTAAATAATATCTATCCCTCCAAGGACTTTCTACGTTTGAAGTTTATGGGGGAAGGTAACGGTCGTCATTATTTGGTTTGGGGAAGTTTTAGAAGAGTTAAACAACACTAACTAAAATGGGTATTTTGCCAGACTTCATGTTGCGGAATGTTAAAGTGGGAATACGTTAAGAGGATGGGGAGGTGGTACAAGTAAAGGATAATCCACAACGAGGTGTGCATGTATCGAAAAATAAAGCACGACGCGGGGCTTTAGCCTCGTAACCTATTTACCAAATTGCCTTGTTAATAGTCCTGCTACAATAATACCCCCATAGCCCATAACCAGGGGCGGACTGGCCATCTGTGAGTTCTGGAAAAGTCCAGAACGGCCGTGTGGGTCTACGGCCGTCGGCCGTCGGCCCTTTTTTTTCGATTTTTTTTTTTTTTTTAAGAACCCCGTCAACAATCGCGCAGCACCCCCCCCCCCCCACCCCACGTCAACAATCGCGCAGCACCCCTCCCCCCCCCCCCCACGGGGCGGCAGTAGCTCAGTAGGTAGAGCGAGTGGACAGAGCGGGGTCGTCCACTAACCGTAGGGCCGGCGGTTCGATCCCCTTGATCCCCGCTTCCAAACTGTCTGCGTGTCGAAGTGTCCTTGAGCAAGACACTGAACCCTGAACCCCAACTTGCTCCCCGGGCGCTGATCATAGCAGCCCACTGCTCCTACGTACAGTAGGATGGGTTAAATGCAGAGGACAAATTTCGTTCCCGAACATGGGAATGACAAATAAAGACCGAAAGGTCCCCCTTAATTAAAAATGTCCCATTAATGCATGTTACTAAAACACTTCTTCCCCGGAGTTCTTGTGTTTTCTCGTCTCGCAGGTTCTCATGGATCCTGGCGGAGCCTCCATGGTCCTGCTTGACTGCCATTGCTAATATCAGTTACCAGTTATATACAGTTACTGTTGATGCTGCTCACTGTCCCCCATCATTGGTGCTGTCTTCATCATCATCATGTTCATTAGTGTATTGATGTAGTCTCTCTCTCTCTCTCTCTCTCACCTGGTCAAGGCAGATGACCACCCACCTAGAGCCGAAGGGTCTGTCCAAGGTTTCTGCCTTTTAACAGGCAGTTTTTCCTTGCCCCCGTGCCAGGTGCTTGCTCATGGTGGTACTGTTGGGTCTCTGTAAATGTTATTAGGAGTTTGGTCTAGACCTGCTCCATTTGAAAAGTGCCCTGAGATAACTTCTGTTATGAATTGGCGCTATACAAATAAAATTGAATTGAATTGAATTGAATTGAATTGAATAGCAACGCCCGTTCACACAGATTTGAGCTTGTCTGCAATCAGACTTTAGATATTGATCTAAAGTCTGATTTGTGAGACTAAAACACAAGTAATCAACTGAAAAGTGCAAAGTCATTGACAAACTAACACATCCGTTGGTTCCTCTGGGCTCATTGAAGCCCTAACATGAGATGAAAACGATTTCAAATATGAACTGGCATCTGAACAACAATATCAAACATTTAGGCCTGAACATTTCTACTGTCCAATACCAGGAAAGATCTGACTTGAACCCGATACCCCTGAACCCTGAAACTCAGACCCTGAACCCTAGACCCTGAACCCTGAACCCCAGACCCTGAACCCTAGACCCTGAACCCCAGACCCTGAACCCTAGACCCTGAACCCCAGACCCTGAACCCTAGACCCTGAACCCTGAAACTCAGACCCTGAACCCCAGACCCTGAACCCTAGACCCTGAACCCTGAAACTCAAACCCTGAACCCCAGACCCTGAACCCTAGACCCTGAACCCCAGACCCAGAACCCTAGACCCTGAACCCTGAAACTCAGACCCTGAACCCCAGACCCTGAACCCTAGACATTGAACCCTGAAACTCAGACCCTGAACCCCAGACCCTGAACCCTAGACCCTGAACCCTGAACCCCAGACCCTGAACCCTAGACCCTGAACCCTGAAACACAGACCCTGAACCCCAGACCCTGAACCCTGGACCCTGAACCCTGAAACCCAGACCCTGAACCCCAGACCCTGAACCCTAGACCCTGAACCCCAGACCCTGAACCCTAGACCCTGAACCCCAGACCCTGAACCCTGAACCCCAGACCCTGAACCCTAGACCCTGAACCCTAGACCCTGAACCCTGAAACTCAGACCCTGAACCCCAGACCCTGAACCCTAGACCCTGAACCCTGAACCCCAGACCCTGAACCCTGAAACTCAGACCCTGAACCCTAGACCCTGAACCCTGAAACTCAGACCCTGAACCCTAGACCCTGAACCCCAGACCCTGAACCCTGAACCCCAGACCCTGAACCCTGAAACTCAGACCCTGAACCCCAGACCCTGAACCCTAGACCCTGAACCCTGAACCCCAGACCCTGAACTCTAGACCCTGAACCCTGAAACTCAGACCCTGAACCCCAGACCCTGAACCCTAGACCCTGAACCCTGAAACTCAGACCCTGAACCCCAGACCCTGAACCCTAGACCCTGAACCCTGAAACTCAGACCCTGAACCCTAGACCCTGAACCCTGAAACTCAGACCCTGAACCCTAGACCCTGAACCCCAGACCCTGAACCCTGAACCCAGACCCTGAACCCTAGACCCTGAAACTCAGACCCTGAACCCCAGACCCTGAACCCTAGACCCTGAACCCTGAACCCCAGACCCTGAACTCTAGACCCTGAACCCTGAAACTCAGACCCTGAACCCCAGACCCTGAACCCTAGACCCTGAACCCTAGACCCTGAACCCTGAAACTCAGACCCTGAACCCCAGACCCTGAACCCTAGACCCTGAACCCTGAAACTCAGACCCTGAACCCTAGACCCTGAACCCTGAAACTCAGACCCTGAACCCTAGACCCTGAACCCCAGACCCTGAACCCTGAACCCAGACCCTGAACCCTAGACCCTGAACCCTGAAACTCAGACCCTGAACCCCAGACCCTGAACCCTAGACCCTGAACCCTGAACCCCAGACCCTGAACTCTAGACCCTGAACCCTGAAACTCATACCCTGAACCCCAGACCCTGAACCCTAGACCCTGAACCCTAGACCCTGAACCCTGAAACCCAGACCCTGAACCCCAGACCCTGAACCCTGAACCCCAGACCCTGATCCCTAGACCCTGAACCCTGGACCCTGAACCCTGAACCCCAGACCCTGAACCCTAGACCCTGAACCCTGAACCCCAGACCCTGAACCCTGAACCCCAGACCCTGAACCCCAGACCCTGAACCCTAGACCCTGAACCCTGAAACTCAGACCCTGAACCCCAGACCCTGAACCCTAGACCCTGAACCCTGAAACTCAGACCCTGAACCCCAGACCCTGAACCCTAGACCCTGAACCCCAGACCCTGAACCCTAGACCCTGAACCCTGAAACTCAGACCCTGAACCCCAGACCCTGAACCCTAGACCCTGAACCCTGAAACATGAAAAAAGCACCTGAAGCTGGAGGGGAGCAGAGCAGGGCTGGAGGTTAACAGGTTGGTAATGAAGGATGAACACATGAAGGTTGGTAATGAAGGATGAACACATGAAGGTTGGTAATGAAGGATGAACACATGAAGGTTGGTAATGAAGGATGAACACATGAAGGTTGGTAATGAAGGATGAACACATGAAGGTTGGTAATGAAGGATGAACACATGAAGGTTGGTAATGAAGGATGAACACATGAAGGTTGGTAATGAAGGATGAACACATGAAGGTTGGTAATGAAGGATGAACACATGAAGGTTGGTAATGGACCAACGGAGTCGTATGGGTTCACAACTGTTTTTTTCCCCCTTTATTTCTGACAATGAAATAATGACACGGCTGCCAAGTTTCAGAAAATAACAAGAGTGAGACTTTAGTGTCATGATGCGTTCAAAAAAAATTTGGCCTTTTTTAAAATCGATTTGGCCTTTTTAACGTTGATTATACCTTAAGATTAGGGTTAACAACTCACTGAAAAATAAAAAAGGGACACCTCATTGTTCAGACTCCTTAAACCCGTCTGTCCAGTAGTAGAGCGATACGGTGCGGTCATCGACATCGGACGCGTGTACGCTTGTCTTCTTTTCAGTTAAGTTGATCACATCCTAAGTGTGTCAGGTTGATCTGGTCCTGGAGGTCCTCCATGGAGACTCTTCTCTCAGGATAGACTCCCATGTAACTAACATCTAAACCCTACCTGACCCCTGGTCCCATACGGTCCTCCAGCCAAACATTATACTGTAGATGGTACATGGACCCCAGACAGGCCTGTCTGGACTATGGATGCTGGACTAGAGGCTACTGAAGTGATATGCAGTGCATCCAGTGCCTAACATTCAACACCATGTAGACAGGATGAGAGAATGAAGGGAGAGAGAGAGAGAGAGAGAGAGAGAGAGAGTCATGTCACCTCTGCTAGTGTTAAGGCTTGAGAGTTGTTTGTGAAATAAACATTTTAAAGGTTTATAATTTCCTGTGTTTTTATCATAGAGGTGTGGTTATACTTTTAATCTGGATCGCCTGATAACATAATGTCAATCTTAATCAAGGATGAAGACTATTTCATCATACATATGCATCATAGCTTTTTGTACGCTGGTGGGGCCCCACGTCGTGCAGTGAAAATGTTCATATAAAGCGCCCTGTTATTCATTTTCCATTGGCATTTTACTGACTTTTTTTTTACTCTCACAGTAATACGGGACAAAGTGTGTCCCTTTTCAGCTCAATACGGGACGGGTGCTTTTGTTTCTAAATACGGGACGAGACGGTTGGCAACCCTACTTAAGACTGATGTCCTCACCTCCATACCAGCTGCTCTCCCTGCACTGTGGCCTCCTAATGCTCGTCTTAATTAACCAGAAATCAGAAATGAAAATTGTAACAAGAATTTTTACAAAATAAATGTATTTGTCAATATCACACATCTGTGAATGTGTAAACAGATCTGTAAATGCGTACTGAGATCTGTAAATGTCTGTCATCAGTTATAACTCAGGCGGGAGCTCTGATTGGCCGTCTTTTTACACGTGGATTTTGGCACACTTCTGCCGTGCAGATCTGCAAATGCGATCCGTGTGTAAAAACGATTTGTCTGTAACTTCACGTTTCCTTTGCCCTGAGCTCAGGCTCACACCGGGCTTTCAGTAGCAATACAGTCTACACACACTAGTCGGCGTGTAGCACCATGTTAAGCGTGTCATTGTTGGGGTAACAGTTGGTCGGCGGCTCGTGCCAGCAGTTGGACGTTGAGAGGCCGACGACCGGCCAGTCTCATTAACGGCAACCATGACAATGACACGCTTAACATCACTGGGTGCTACGCGCCGACTAGTGTGTGTAGACTGTATTGCTACTGAAAGCCCGGCGTGAGCCTGTGAGCCTGAGCTCAGGGCAAAGGAAACGTGAAGTTACAGACAAATCGTTTTTACACACGGATCGCATTTGCAGATCTGCATGGCAGAAATGTGCCAAAATCCACGTGTAAAAAGACGGCCAATCAGAGCTCCCGCCTGAGTTATAACTGATGACAGACATTTACAGATCTCAGTACGCATTTACAGATCTGTTTACACATTCACAGATGTGTGTACACTTACAGATCTCTGTACGCATTTGCAGATTTGTCTTCACTTGCAAAACGAATACAGATTGTTTTACACACACACAAATGTGAATACAGACACACAAATCTTATCACAAATGTGAATACACACAAAGATTTTTTTACACACAAATGTGAATACAGACAGACAAATCTTATTACGCACACACAAATGTGAATACACACAAATGTGAATACACACAAATCGTATTACACACACACAGATTGAGATACGCACACACAAATAAAATTGTCTCAATAATACCCCCATAGCGGTGTATTCTTCTCGGCTGCCATGCTGGTTTGTGGATGATGAAATGATGGAGGTCCGCTCCCAAAAGTGTCTGAGTAAATACCTTTTTATTTAACAGAGAACACAAGCGGGATGACATTCTATGCATCTGAATGGCGGCCGAATCTTCTCTGAATCTGAGTCCGA
Organism: Merluccius polli; assembly: GCA_030340625.1. Lineage (NCBI taxonomy): Eukaryota > Metazoa > Chordata > Actinopteri > Gadiformes > Merlucciidae > Merluccius > Merluccius polli. The sequence continues at coordinate 41,406 of JAOPHQ010006611.1, forward strand.
ATCCCCCAATGGGGTCCGAAGCTCTTTGAGACTGTAACTGTGATTAAGGGCTGTACAAATAAAGACTTGACTCCTGTTCAATAAACTAATACTAATAAAATGCATGTGATTAAGGAGCAGGTAGGGGTTTGGCTGCAGACGGTTCAAACCCAGTACTTTTCAGCTGGGAGTTGACTTCTCTCTACACAACACACCACACACACACACACACACCTCATCCTATAGATATTTTACATGAGTGCATACTGTTAACACCATAACCATTAGATTATGAAGGTCCTTTATTGATCATATATATTCATACATATTCCATTGTTAACTATATTTCTACTCAAGGCACAAAGGAGGGAATAGTGATATCCTCCCTCCACACACTGAGGAAGAGGTGAATAGAGATGACAACATTCAGTTGGACACACTGAGTTGTTTATTACCATTATGCTTTATGAACAAATACAACAGAACAATAGTCCCTTACATGTGCATGGACATGTTCTGCTGCCGTGTTGTTCCCAACACAACACAAGGAATCAATATTCAGTTTAAAGTCCTTCACAACATGAACATCATTAGCTTTTCCCAGCCGCATTTATGAATATAATATTAATCTGCTTTAAATCATGTCCCATGTTAGGCTTTTCAACATGAAAACTGATATCAGAGCTCTTCATTACAAAAATGTTGTTAAAAATATCCAACATATTGTCATACAAATTATATTTTTAGATTTTACATCAATCAATACTTAAGACTTTTCAAATTAGAAATAAAATATTTGTGAAAGCTGCTTAGTAAATCCTATGGAAGATCTTAAAAGTCACTTCCTTTCATGGTTAAAATATATCAATAGATTTGATAAAGGCAAAGGTTGTAGTTTGCTCATGAATATTCATTTCTCTGATAGGCTGAGACGCGACCTGCCACGCGGTAATCAATACAATGAATAGAGAACCGATCAGAAACAAAAGGTAATCAATACAAGAGAGAACCGATCAGAAACAAAAGGTAATCAATACAAGAGAGAACCGATCAGAAACAATAGGTAATCAATACAAGAGAGAACCGATCAGAAACAATAAGTAATCAATACAATAGAGAACCGATCAGAAACAATAAGTAAAAAATACAAGAGAGAACCGATCAGAAACAATAGGTAATCAATACAATAGAGAACCGATCAGAAACAATAGGTAATCAATACAATAGAGAACCGATCATAAACAATAGGTAATCAATACAATAGAGAACCGATCAGAAACAATAGGTAATCAATACAAGAGAGAACCGATCAGAAACAATAGGTAATCAATACAATAGAGAACCGATCAGAAACAATAGGCAGTGGTTAAATTGGGCCGGGGCTAGCCGGGGCATAGCCCCGGCACATAGAAGCCTGCCTGCAGTCAGTTGCGTAGGCCTACTGGAAATGTCACATAAAATTTGATGAAAGTAATGCTTTGGATGAAAGTAATGCTTTTGAAAATATGATATTTCCGACAATAAATGAACGCTGTTTTTCAAATGGAATTTCTATTTGGCTCAGCGGAGCTGAGATGAGAACAATCGGAAAACGAGTAGCCTACCGCGGTGAAGTTAGTTTTAGGTTGGATATTCGACGGATATTCAGTCCAGTTCCAGCCGCGACTTCACGGAGGTTTGCCCGGCAATAGCAGCAGGAGAACGGTTCGCGCACCTCGCAGAGCCTCGCGGTGAATCGCTGGAAATTGATTTAGGGACCGTCAATAAATTACTTCACGTAAATATATCAATACAAAATACTTGCAGTTTTTCCAATAGTTTCCATGTCATGTGACCCAGTGACTCCAAACCAGTATCTAATTGTATTATTAAACCCGAAGAATAAGACACACCACTTTTTATGGTATTTTAGTGCTTCCTCTATTTTATATGAATATTAATATGCAGGAATGATCATATTTCTTTCAATAGCTTCCATGCCATGTGACCCAGTGACTCCAAACCAGTATCCAATTGTAAAAGTAAACCCTAAGAATAAGACACACCACTTTTCATGGTATTTTAGTGCTTCCTCTATTTTATATGAATATTAATATTCAGAAATGATACTGTTCTTTCAATAGCTTCCATGCCATGTGACCCAGTGACTCCAAACCAGTATCCAATTGTAAAAGTAAACCCTAAAAATAAGACACACCACTTTTCATGGTATTTTAGTGCTTCCTCTATTTTATATGAATATTAATATTCAGAAATGATACTGTTCTTTCAATAGCTTCCATGCCATGTGACCCAGTGACTCCAAACCAGTATCCCATTGTGCAACTAAAGCCTAAGAATAAGACACACCACTTTGTATTGTATTTGAGTGCTTCCTCTATTTTATATGAATATTAATATTCAGAAATTATACTGTTCTTTCAATAGCTTCCATGCCATGTGACCCAGTGACTCCAAACCAGTATCCAATTGTAAAAGTAAACCCTAAGAATAAGACACACCACTTTTCATGGTATTTTAGTGCTTCTTCTATTTTATATGAATATTAATATTCATAAATGATACTGTTCTTTCAATAGCTTCCATGCCATGTGACCCAGTGACTCCAAACCAGTATCCAATTGTAAACCTAAAGCCTAAGAATAAGACACACCACTTTGTATTGTATTTTAGTGCTTCCTCTATTTTATATGAATATTAATATTCATAACAAGGTTATAATGTGTAATCAAGTGATGGCTGATTAACAGTAGCCTAATGTAAATGCTACATGCCCTAATACCTGTTGATGCTAAAACAATGCACAGTATAGGCGCTAAACCTTGCAGTTTTGCACATATCATGTAAGACTCAATTTCTCCATTTCTTTGCACAAAACTCTCCAGAAAGTGCCATTTAATGGTTTATTTTTCAAAATTTTCTCCCGGGGGGGCATACCCCCGGACCCCCCTAGGTATAGACCCCCCACATAACAAATCCAAATTTAACCCCTGACAATAGGTAATCAATACAATAGAGAACTGATCAGAAACAATAGGTAATCATATCACAAATATTACCATCAGATATTTGGTTGAAATATTGATCGCCAAACTACAAATGTCTCCACACTTTAAAAGTGCTGCGATAATCATCTGTCTGCATGTGATGTGTTAGTTGTGCGCACGCAAAGTCGTTTCTGCTCGCGATGTTTGGAGGTGAGATGATGAGGATCATAACCTACAACCCACACAGAGACGCTGAGGAATCAAAACTCCACAACCCAAACCCAGGGAGGAGGACCTCCTGGGTGAATGTGGTCCAGAAGGTGTGGATGAGTGTCAGTGTGTGTGAGGACCCTCCTACACCTGGGGACACTCTGTAGAAGGACAGAGAGCCAGCAGGCCGGTCCACATACACTCCTACTCTGGTGGAGACAGGGGGGGGGCGGGGGATGACTGTTTTACTACCATTGTAATAGGCAGAGTAACCACCATCATGACAATCAAGACTCCAGGACTTGTTGTTCAATCCAAGCGCGCTGTCCTTACGCGCTCCTCTCCTTGTGATTCCTCTGTATGTCACTCCTATAACAACCTCTCCTCTCATCTCCACCTCCCAGTAACAGCGGCCAGTCAGACCCTCTCTACACAACACCTGGTCCCAGTAGTCAAATCTCTCTGGGTGGTCAGGATGAGACTGATCCTCTCTAACCACCTCCCTGAGGTCCTCAGACAGAGAGAGACGTCTGTGGGCTGTGTTTGGGTCCAGTGTGAGTCCACAGGCATCTGATGGGAGAACAAGACATGATTAGGGGCTGAAGGTTGGGTCCATTCCCGGTTTTCCGGTCCGGTAAACCGACTGGACCGGCATTTGTCACGAAGAGACCAATAAAAAAGTCTCCCAGATCCAACTTGTATTGTGTTGTAATCAGCAGGATGACCACGTGATGAACATGATGTGATGTTTAGTGGATGACACCTAGTGGTCAAATACGGTACACCGGTCCGGTGTTGAACTTTGTTACACCGACCCAACCGTTCATCATCATCATCATCACCATCACCATCATCATCATCATCATCATCATCATCGTCGTCATCGTCATCACAAACATTAACATAGAAAGACACAAATATATGCTATGATAGGTACTATAGTGGAATAGTGTGCTGTGACTTTTATATAGTTTTTAAGATCATTAAAGTTAAAGTTAATTTAAATCCCATGTGTGTGTGAGTGGCTGTCAGTCAAAACATTGAAACCTAGAAAAATGTATAAACTGCATCTACACCCACAATATTTACACTATCTACACATATTATACATCAACATGTTCAGCATGGTGAGCTTATGATCATATGAAATATCTGAGCAATACTTTGCATACTGTAAGACATTAAACTGTTAAAGGTTCCAATACACATCCATTGTAATGGAGCTTCAAAGGGACACCTGCAGGCTGAACAAAGTGAGCTCACATACAGGCTGGAAATGAACTGCTAGTACCACAGAAGTGGTTCAGACTATACACACATACATAAACATACGTACACATACGTATACACACATAATTATCTATTATTAGAATTATTATTGTTATCATTATTGTTGTTGTTATTATTGTTAGTATTGCTATTGCCACATTATTATTACTATTATACTGGTGGTGTTGGCAGTGGTAATATTAATTTGCCCGGCTTCTGATTTGAGTGGTGTATTTTGTTTAGTTGTCTCACGTTTTGTCTATTTATTCATTTATTGATATTAGTATCACATCATTTATTCATTTGTTCATTTTGCTGGGATCTGTTTTGTCTAAATGTTGCTGGTAGGTTTCATTTTATTATTTTATATTTCTCTTTCTTCCCTTGATCCTTTTGCTCCATCTCCCCTCCATATCTTTCACACAGAAACCATCCACCCACAAACCCCCACACACACACCTACACACATGCGTACGACAATAGAAACCCTTAGTTTGTATTGTGTTGTTGTTGTTGTTGTTGTTGTGTTGTGTTGATGTTGTTGTGCTGTTGAGTTGTGTTTGGTTGGTTTGAGTCGAGTTCTTCTGCTTGTCTTGTGCTGTCATACAGTCGGTTTAGTTCGTTTCCATGTTGGTCACTTGTATTACACTATAAACAACAAATACAAACTACTAATGTGGAAGTGATGTGTATTAGTATGTAGTGTTCACACCCATAGAGGGGGGGGGGGGGCTGAACTCAGGTTATTTGAACTTCAAATGAATGAAAGATGAATAAATATGTTTTCTTTTCTTTGTGAGTATGGTGGCGAGCGGTAGTTTAGTGTTTAAAACATCAGCGGACTGTAAATACTGCTGAGTGATAGTTTGGGGCTCTTTGCTGCTGTAAATGGTGAGAACAGTCCTAGTTCATGTTCCAGGGCTTTCCATTTCTGCACTCTTCTCATTTCCTACCCTAACGATATTATTAAACAGCATCACCCCTTATAGTAGGCTGCATTATTATAATTATAATTGTATAAAATGGTTCCAACATGAAATACATGTATAATTATTCATGTTAATATTATAATTATTATATTGGTGTGGCTAATGTAATAATTAAAATATTAATAGCAACAAGACAATAGTATTATTTTAATTTATATTATGTCTAGAATATAAAATACACATATAATTACGATGAATAGTATCCTGATTATTATGGTTATGTCTAATGTAATAATGATAGCAATAAATAATAACAATAATCATAATATAATAACAATTATAGTAATAATATGAATTAAAACATATTTAGAATAAATAATAATAAATAGACCCAATAATAACTAGAATAAAATACAAATGTAACAATCATAATAATATGACTTATAATCCATAAGAGACATGATCATCAACATCATCTTCATTCCAGTAGGATCTGAATGAACGGACGTCACCTACTGCTGTGTGGACTTCCATCTAAATAGTTAGTGTGTGTTAATCAAACTAAACAGACACTTACACTTCTTTAGAGATGATCTCAGGTCAGGCACCTTCTTCATCTCCATGCTCAGTGTCTTCTTCATCTCCATGCTCAGTGTCTTCTTCATCTCCATGCTCAGTGTCTTCTTCATCTCCATGCTCAGTGTCTCCTGCAGCTGATCCAGGGATCTCCTCAAGGTCCCTACGTATGATGGAGGACGGACCTCCACTGTGGTCCAGTCCCTGGTGTGTGGAGGATTCTTCAGGGATGTGAAGGTCTGGAGGAAGTGGAGGTGGTCTTCAGTGTGTGTGAGCTGCTTCACCTCTGATCTTCTGTTGATCAGATCTTTTATGTCCTGCTCCAGCTGTTTGATGAGGCCTTCAGCTTGTTTCTCTGTGGATTTCAGTTTCTTTTTAACCGTTTGGCTGAAATCATCCCGCTGCTTTTCAATGCATCTGATCAGATCAGTGAGGACCTGCTCACCTTCGGCTATCTCTCTGTCTGCAACTGCTTTGCTGCGTTTTACTGTATCTTTGATCTTCTGAATCTTTTGTTGTCTCTCCTGGATCATCTGCTGAACTTCAGACTCTATCTTCCCCAGCTGGGCGGTCTTCACTTCATATTCCTCCTTTAGAGGTACAACAGGATGGGACCTGTGGTCCGTCATGCAGACCAGACACACACACACCTGGTCAGTCTGGCAGAAGAGCTCCAGAAGTCGGTCGTGTTTCTTACACATCCTGTCTTCCAGACCGTCCATAGGCTCGACCAGCTCATGTTTCTTCAGGCGTGCGACTCTCTGATGTGGCTCCAGGTGGGTGTGGCAGTAAGACATAAAACACACTAGGCAGGACTTCACGGCTTTCAGCTGGGTCCCAGTACAGACGTCACAGCGAACTTCTCCTGGTTCAACACAAGACTGCTCTTTGACTCGTACGGACCGTCTAAACTGATCCACCATCTCTGATAAGACGATATTGACACGTAGATCAGGTCTTGTGTGGAAAAGCTCATTGCAAACAGGACATTTGTACCGGACTTGGTCATCCCAGAACGTTGTAATACAGGTTCTGCAGAAGTTGTGTCCACAGGACGTGGTAACTGGGCTGTTGAACACATCCAGACAGATGGAGCAGGAAAAGTTCTCCTCAGACCAGGAAGTGTTAGCAGAGGCCATTCCTAGACACAGACCACGTGGTTTATGTGTTGAGCAACGCCATTATCTTTCTAATCCCATGACGGGAAGACAGGTTTTAACTTTATCTCACAGTGCTGCCGTTTTACTCACCTTGCTGTAGTTCCTGTCCGTCAGTCGATTTGTTCAAATGCGTTTTCTTTTCCTCCTGAAAGAGAGAACCGCCTCCACGTCGACTGGCTTTGGTTTCGGGGAACCTTATGTTTCGGTTTCCTGGAATAGACTCCTCCCCTCTCCTCTCGTCTCCTCCCCTCTCCTCTCGTCTCCTCCCCTCTCCTCTCCTCTCCTCTCCTCCCCTCCTCTCCCCTCTCGTCTCCTCTCCTCTCCTCTCGTCTCCTCCCCTCTCCTCTCGGGGACATGTCTCATGTTGGAGGTGTCGCAGATGTTGACGCCTTGATGACAGAGGCAGGGGGCTCCCACTTAAAACACTGTGGCTCAAGGCTCGCCATCTTCACTGTCATGATGGATGATAGTTCCTCCAGAGCCAAACTGTTTCGGGTTTTGGTTTTGTTCAGTCCAACCACAGAGAAAACTCGTTCTGCATCAGCATTTGAATGAGGAAGTACCAAGACCAACCTGGCAATACGAGACAGCTGCAGATCTGCTCATACCGGTCACCTTTGAAACATGTACATAGGAAGCCTAATTACTCTCAAGTATGTTTGTGTAGTATTCAATTGATTATGTCAATGGGTATTCCCGTTGACAGAGAACGTCGAGTGGGTTTTAAATGTCGGCGCTGTTGTGTGTGAAAGATACTTAGAGACGCCAAGACCCGCCTCCCGTTGCTTCTGATTGGTTTATATCGCGTGGTGCCTTCCGTGGTTGGTTAGATTTAGGCACAAAGGACTGATGGTCTGGGATTGGTTATCTCGGTCAGTCAATCAGAGTTACTCGAACTACGGCCGCGAGGACCAAAGTTTATTATCATGACAAAAATAGAGTATTGAATGGGGAAATAAGCGGAGAAATGTCAAGTGTGGCGTGTGGTGTGAGAATGGGTCAAATTGCGTGACTGTCACACTCAAAGCGTGACGCTTGGCAGCTCTGTAATGATATACTTCACTATCCCCCATGATGGTAAACATATTCCAAGCACTTCTTACATTAAGAACAAAATACCAAGTTACCCAAATATTCATATTCTTCAGAGTCAGAGTTATTCAGAGTTAAATGCCTTTATAGGTGCTACGTCACGATGACGTGAGGCATTGTGGGAATCGCTGAATCTGAGAATAAACGGTCCAATGTTTTATTAAAAATAGAAATGGGTTTCACGTATGTGTTAGCCTGTCCTCATAACATCTCATCTTCACCTTGCTTTTCAAATGAGTGCCGTCTAGGGACTGAAGTGACACTCCTGAGTGAGGAGGACTTCCCCGTGAATGGGGTCCTGTCCTCACCCGTTAGTCTTCTAAGATCATACTTTCAGGGATCATTTCTATAGTTTTTGACTTGAGAAATATCGTACGAAAGTGATCGGTTACTCCAACCACGATGAAGAGTACTGATGTTCCCTTCTGAGCGCGAAGCGGGCAGCGAGTCATGATTCAGTTCATCCGCTCGTTGTCATTGATGACCGTTCCTCGCTCCCTAGTGGAGCCTGGAGGTAGGGAACATGATCAGAGTGGTCACTTATATACTGTCCTAAAATATGAAGCTGATTCAGTAGCATCCTGGAGGTAGGGAACATGATCAGAGTGGTCACTTATATACTGTCCTAAAATATGAAGCTGATTCAGTAGCATCCTGGAGGTAGGGAACATGATCAGAGTGGTCACTTATACACTGTCCTAAAATATGAAGCTGATTCAGTATTGTCCTGGAGGTAGGGAACATGATCAGAGTGGTCACTTATACACTGTCCTTAAATATCAAGCTGATTCAGTAGCATATATATATATATATATATATATATATATATATATATATATATATATATAGGTAATGAATGAAAACATGAAGGTTGGCAATGAAGGATGAACACATGAAGGTGTGTGTGTGTGTGTGTGTGTGTGTTATAGTTGACACTGATATTTCAGTGTCATGTGAAATGAAGGATGAACACATGAAGGTTGGTAATGAAGGATGAACACATGAAGGTTGGTAATGAAGGATGAACACATGAAGGTTGGTAATGAAGGATGAACACATGAAGGTTGGTAATGAAGGATGAACACATGAAGGTTGGTAATGAAGGATGAACACATGAAGGTTGGCAATGAAGGATGAACACATGAAGGTGTGTGTGTGTGTGTGTGTGTGTGTGTGTGTGTGTGTGTGTGTGTGTGTGTGTGTGCGTGTGTTATAGTTGACACTGATATTTCAGTGTCATGTGATCTTAAAGGGACACTAAGTAATTTTTTCCCCCATCTAGTGGTCAAATTGTATTTTGCATTCAAACGAATTTATTCTCTCCAGCGCCTCGCGTTTTTGAACTACGGCAAGCGGTATTAGTCAAGATTCAAGAAGCTATGACATGATAACATGTCTTCAAACACCACTTCATCACGTTTTGTTTCTGATGATGAGGTACGTTCAGTGCTCGAAGTGGAAAAATATAAGCAACGTGGGGGGGGGGGATATTAACCCACCGCGCTACGACCAACGGGGGGGGGGGATATTAACCCACCGCGCTACGACCAACGGGGGATCGTAACCCACCGCGGACCTATGACCGCAGCCTGTGACAAGTGCCGGTACGCAAGAAAAAGTGCCGGTACGCTAAAGGGTAAAATGTAGAAGTGCCGGTGCTGCGTACCGGTGCGTAGCGGCCCACTTCGAGCACTGGGTACGTTATTTCAAACAAACTTCAAACTGCATTGAATCATTAGTGTGAGCATGTATGAGTAATTACTCCTCCAGATAGTGAATTATGTTCTCATGTTTATATCGTTTTTTAAGTGACAAGCGCGTCTCGCTAAGCTCCTCCTCTGTTCCAGTCACGCTGGCTCTGAGTGAAAACGCGTTTAGCCTTTTAGCTTTTTGTCCCTCTCGGGAGTCCATAGACCGGAAAGACATGGCGGCCTCCATAGAGCTTGCCCGCCCTATGTATATTCTGATAAGTGATTCTTCGCTCAGGAGGATAAGTGAGATTGTTGACATTGATCATTGTACACCAATGGGGACTTATTTATGAATGAAGACGTTGATTTGAGGTAATAAATTACTTAAAAAACTACTTAGTGTCCCTTTAATCTCCCACTTGACAGAAGTGTCTATCGGGTGTAGTATGCGAGGAGACTCCGGTCTCTGTATTAAATCTCAAGAGCAACTTCCACATGGAGTTCAGCGGCACTATTGTTCAGTGTCCGCCACGGCCTGAACCTTTATCCTGACGCACGGTGGTGCGACGCGAAATGTCTTCCTGATAGGTAGACTCATAGGAAACCCTGCTGGAGGGAAACCCCGTTGAGCCCTTACAAACATTCTTTCCACATCCGGTGACTGGTGAGAGGGTGTGGTGGTGATGGGTGCTTGCCACATGGTGAAGTTGGCGCGGAATGTGCTGCAGGCGTACAGTCCATTAACCAGCACCAGTGGCCAGATCAACTGGAGATACGTCGTTCATCTGAATGATGTCCAAACAAAAGATGGACTGCACGCTACCAACAGGGGAACAGACAAGCATGTGAGTTTTGATTCGCAGAAGATGAAGGTGTCCCTGGCTGCACACACACTGGTGGCTCTGGACCTTGGCTAGTCACAGTGTCAACACTGTGAAGCAACAGCTGAATTCATGGAGGTGATGATAACATACTACTACTAACATACACACGAACTAGGACTGCAAGATTGCTGCTAAAATGTGTATCACACCTTTTCTCCCTAAGAATGGAGATCAACGAATGGAGCTCAGGGCAAAGGAAACGTGAAGTTACAGACAAATCGTTTTTACACACGGATCGCATTTGCAGATCTGCACGGCAGAAATGTGCCAAAATCCACGTGTAAAAAGACGGCCAATCAGAGCTCCCGCCTGAGTTATAACTGATGACAGACATTTACAGATCTCAGTACGCATTTACAGATCTGTTTACACATTCACAGATGTGTGTACACTTACAGATCTCTGTACGCATTTGCAGATTTGTCTTCACTTGCAAAACAAATACAGACACACAGATTGTTTTACACACACACAAATGTGAATACAGACACACAAATCTTATCACAAACACACAAATGTGAATACACACAGATTTTTTTACACACAAATGTGAATACAGACAGACAAATCTTATTACGCACACAGAAATGTGAATACACACAAATGTGAATACACACAAATCTTATTACACACACACAGATTGAGATACGCACACACAAATAATATTGTCTCAATAATACCCCCATAGCGGTGTATTCTTCTCGGCTGCCAGCATGCTGGTTTGTGGATGATGAAATGATGGAGGTCCGCTCCCAAAAGTGTCTGAGTAAATACCTTTTTATTTAACAGAGAACACAAGCGGGATGACATTCAATGCATCTGAATGCCGGCCGAATCTTCTCTGAATCTGAGTCCGAATCCCCCAATGGGGTCCGAAGCCCTTTGAGACTGTAACTGTGATTAAGGGCTGTACAAATAAAGACTTGACTCCTGTTAAATGAACTAATACTAATAAAATCCATGTGATTAAGGAGCAGGTAAGGGTTTGGCTGCAGACATTGGGGATCAAACCCAGTACTTTTCAGCTGGGAGTTGACTTCTCTCTACACAACACACCACACAAACAAACACATACACACCTCATCCTATAGATATTTTACATGAGTGCATACTGTTAACACCATAACCATTAGATTATGAAGGTCCTTTATTGATCATATATATTCATATATACATATTCCATTGTTAACTATATTTCTACTCAAGGCACAAAGGAGGGAATAGTGATATCCTCCCTCCACACACTGAGGAAGAGGTGAATAGAGATGACAACATTCAGTTGGACACACTGAGTTGTTTATTACCATTATGCTTTATGAACAAATACAACAGAACAATAGTCCCTTACATGTACATGGACATGTTCTGCTGCCGTGTTGTTCCCAACACAACACAAGGAATCAATATTCAGTTTAAAGTCCTTCACAACATGAACATCAGTAGCTTTTCCCAGCCGCATTTATGAATATAATATTAATCTGCTTTAAATCATGTCCCATGTTAGGCTTATCAACATGAAAACTGATATCAGAGCTCTTCATTACAAAAATGTTGTTCAAAATATACATATTGTCTAACAAATTATATTTTTAGATTTTACATCAATCAATACTTAAGACTTTTCAAATTAGAAATAAAATATTTGTGAGAGCTGCTTAGTAAATCCTATGGAAGATCTTAAAAGTCACCACCTTTCATGGTTAAATATATCAATAGATTTGATAAAGGCAAAGGTTGTAGCTTGCTCATGAATATTCATTTCTCTGATAGGCTGAGACGCGACCTGCCACGCGGGGGTAATCAATACAATGAATAGAGAACCGGTCAGAAACAAAAGGTAATCAATACAAGAGAGAACCGATCAGAAACAATAGGTAATCAATACAAGAGAGAACCGATCAGAAACAATAAGTAATCAATACAATAGAGAACCGATCAGAAACAATAGGTAAAAAATACAATAGGGAACCGATCAGAAACAATAGGTAATCAATACAAGAGAGAACCGATCAGAAACAATAGGTAATCAATACAATAGAGAACCGATCATAAACAATATAATCAATACAATAGAGAACCGATCATAAACAATAGGTAATCAATACAAGAGAGAACCGATCAGAAACAATATAATCAATACAATAGAGAACCGATCATAAACAATAGGTAATCAATACAAGAGAGAACCGATCATAAACAATAGGTAATCAATACAAGAGAGAACTGATCAGAAACAATAGGTAATCATATCACAAATATTATATTATTATTAGATTTGGTTGAAATATTGATCGCCAAACTACAAATGTCTCCACACTTTAAAAGTGCTGCGATAATCATCTGTCTGCATGTGATGTTAGTTGTGCGCACGCAAAGTCGTTTCTGCTCGCGATGTTTGGAGGTGAGATGCTGAGGATCATAACCTACAACTCACAGAGAGACGCTGAGGAACCAGACCAGAACCCAAACCCAGGGAGGAGGACCTCCTGGGTGAATGTGGTCCAGAAGGTGTGGATGTGTGTCAGTGTGTCTGAGGACCCTCCTACACCTGGGGACACTCTGTAGAAGGACAGAGAGCCAGCAGGCCGGTCCACATACACTCCTACTCTGGTGGAGACAGGGAGGGGGAGACGGATGGATGTTTTACTACCGTTGTACAAGGCAACGTAACCACCATTATGACACAGAAGACTCCAGGACTTGTTGTTCAATCCAAGCTCGCTGTCATCACCCACTCCTCTCCTTTTGATTCCTCTGTATGTCACTCCTATACCAACAGCTCCTCTCCTCTCCACCTCCCAGTAACAGCGGCCAGTCAGACCCTCTCTACAAAACACCTGGGGCTGGGAGTCAAATCTCTCTGGGCGGTAAGGATAAAACTGATCCTCTTCAACCAGCATCACCTCCCTGAGGTCCTCAGACAGAGAGAGACGTCTCTGGGCTGTGTTTGGGTCCAGTGTGAGTTCACAGGCATCTGATGGGAGAACAAGACATGATTAGGGGCTGAAGGTCGGGTCCATTCCCGGTTTTCCGGTCCGGTAAACCGACTGGACCGGCATTTGTCATGAAGAGACCAATAAAAATGTCTCCCAGATCCAACTTGTATTGTGTTGTAATCAGCAGGAGGACCACGTGATGAACATGATGTGATGTTTAGTGGATGACACCTAGTGGTCAAATACGGTACACCGGTCCGGTGTTGAACTTTGTTACACCGACCCAACCGTTCATCATCATCATCATCATCATCATCATCATCATCATCATCCTCATCCTCATCCTCATCCTCATCATCATCACAAACATTAACATAGAAAGACACAAATATATGCTATGATAGGTACTATAGTGGAATAGTGTGCTGTGACTTTTATAAGCAATAGTATTTATAGTTTTTAAGATCATTAAAGTTAAAGTTAATTTAAATCCCATGTGTGTGTGAGTGGCTGTCAGTCAAAACATTGAAACCTAGAAAAATGTATAAACTGCATCTACTCCCACAATATTTACACTATCTACACATATTATACATCAAAATGTTCAGCATGGTGAGCTTATGATCATATGAAATATCTGAGCAATACTTTGCATACTGTAAGATATTAAACTGTTAAAGGTTCCAATACACATCCATTGTAATGGAGCTTCAAAGGGACACCTGTAAACAGGCTGAACAAAGTGAGCTCACATACAGGCTGCAAATGAACTGCTAGTACCACAGAAGTGGTTCAGACTATACACACATACATAAACATAGGTACACATATGTATACACACATAATTATCTATTATTAGAATTATTATTGTTATTATTGTTGTTGTTATTATTGTTATTATTGTTAGTATTGCTATTGCCACATTATTATTACTATTATACGTAGTGGTGGCGTTGGCAGTGGTAATATTAATTTGCCCGGCTTCTGATTTGAGTGGTGTATTTTGTTTAGTTGTCTCACGTTTTGTCTATCTATTTATTCATTTATTGATATTAGTATCACATCATTTATTCATTTGTTAATTTTGCTGGGATCTGTTTTGTCTAAATGTTGCTGGTAGAAGTATCCAGGTTTCATTTTATTATTTTATATTTCTCTTTCTTCCCTTGATCCTTTTGCTCCATCTCCCCTCCATATCTTTCACACAGAAACCATCCACCCACAAACCCCCACACACACACCTACACACATGCGTACGACAATAGAAACCCTTAGTTTGTATTGTGTTGTTGTTGTTGTGTTGTGTTGATGTTGTTGTGCTGTTGAGTTGTGTTTGGTTGGTTTGAGTCGAGTTCTTCTGCTTGTCTTGTGCTGTCATACAGTCGGTTTAGTTAGTTTCCATGTTGGTCACTTGTATTACACTATAAACAACAAATACAAACTACTAATGTGGAAGTGATGTGTATTAGTAGTGTTCACACCCATAGAGGGGGGGGGGGCTGAACTCAGGTTATTTGAACTTCAAATGAATGAAAGATGAATAAATATGTTTTCTTTTCTTTGTGAGTATGGTGGCAGCGGTAGTTTAGTGTTTAAAACATCAGCGGACTGTAAATACTGCTGAGTGATAGTTTGGGGCTCTTTGCTGCTGTAAATGGTGAGAACAGTCCTAGTTCATGTTCCAGGGCTTTCCATTTCTGCACTCTTCTCATTTCCTACCCTAACGATATTATTAAACAGCATCACCCCTTATAGTAGGCTGCATTATTATAATTATAATTGTATAAAATGGTTCCAACATGAAATACATGTATAATTATTCATGTTAATATTATAATTATTATGTTGGTGTGGCTAATGTAATAATTAAAATATTAATAGCAACAAGACAATAGTATTATTTTAATTTATATCATGTTTAGAATATAAAATACACATATAATTACGATTAATAGTATCCTGATTATTATGGTTATGTCTAATGTAATAATGATAGCAATAAATAATAACAATAATCATAATATAATAACAATTATAGTAATAATATGAATTAAAACATATTTACAATAAATCATAATAAATAGACCCAATAATAACTATAATAAAATACAAATGTAACAATCATAATAATATGACTTATAATCCATGTAAGAGACATGATCATCAACATCATCTTCATTCCAGTAGGATCTGAATGAAAGGACGTCACCTACTGCTGTGTGGACTTCCATCTAAATAGTTAGTGTGTGTTAATCAAACTAAACAGACACTTACACTTCTTTAGAGATGATCTCAGGAAAGGCACCTTCTTCATCTCCATGTCCAGTGTCTTCTTCATCTCCATGTCCAGTGTCTTCTTCATCTCAATGCTCAGTGTCTTCTTCATCTCCATGCTCAGTGTCTTCTTCATCTCCATGTTCAGTGTCTCCTGCAGCTGATCCAGGGATCTCCTCAAGGTCCCTACGTATGATGGAGGACAGACCTCCACCGTGGTCCAGTCCCTGGTGTGTGGAGGATTCTTCAGGGATCTGAAGGTCTGGAGGAAGTGGAGGTGGTCTTCAGTGTGTGTGAGCTGCTTCACCTCTGAGCTTCTATTGGTCAGATCTTTTATTTCCTGCTCCAGCTCTTTGATGAGGCCTTCAGCTTGTTTCTCTGTGGATTCCAGTTCCTCTTTGACCGTTTGGTTGAAATCATCCCGCTGCTTTTCAATGCATCTGATCAGATCAGTGAGGACCTGCTCACCCTCGGCTATCTCTCTGTCTGCGTCTGCTTTGCTGCGTTTTACTGTATCTTTGATCTTCTGAAGCTTTTGCTGTCTCTCCTGGATCATCTGCTGAACTTCAGACTCTATCTTCCCCAGCTGGGCGGTCTTCACTTCATATTCCTCCTTTAGAGGTACAACAGGATGGGACTTGTGGTCCGCCATGCAGACCAGACACACACACACCTGGTCAGTCTGGCAGAAGAGCTCCAGAAGTCGGTCATGTTTCTTACACATCCTGTCTTCCAGACCGTCCATAGGCTCAACCAGCTCATGTTTCTTCAGGCGTGTGACTCTCTGATGTGGCTCCAGGTGGGTGTGGCAGTAAGACATAAAACACACTAGGCAGGACTTCACGGCCTTCAGCTGGGTCCCAGTACAGACGTCACAGCGAACTTCTCCTGGTTCAACACTAGGCTGCTCTTTGACTCGTACGGACCGTCTAAACTGATCCACCATCTCTGATATGAAGGTATTGACTCGTAAATCAGGTCTTGTGTGGAAAAGCTCATTGCAAACAGGACATTTGTACTGGACTTTGTCACCCCAGAACGTTGTAATACAGGTTCTGCAGAAGTTGTGTCCACAAGGTGTGGAAACTGGTCTGTTGAACACATCCAGACAGATGGAGCAGGAAAAGTTGTCCTCAGACCAGGAAGTGATAGCAGAGGCCATTCCTAGACACAGACCACGTGGTTTATGTGTTGAGCAACGCCATTATCTTTCTAATCCCATGACGGGAAGACAGGTTTTAACTTTATCTCACAGTGCTGCCGTTTTACTCACCTTGCTGTAGTTCCTGTCCGTCAGTCGATTTGTTCAAATGCGTTTTCTTTTCCTCCTGAAAGAGAGAACCGCCTCCACGTCGACTGGCTTTGGTTTCGGGGAACCTTAAGTTTCGGTTTCCTGGAATATACTCCTCCCCTCTCCTCTCGTCTCCTCTCCTCCCCTCCCCTCCCCTCTCCTCTCCTCCCCTCTCGTCTCCTCTCGGGGACATGTCTCATGTTGGAGGTGTCGCAGATGTTGACGCCTTGATGACAGAGGCAGGGGGCTCCCACTTAAACCACTGTGGCTCAAGGCTCGCCATCTTCACTGTCATGATGGATGATAGTTCCTCCAGAGCCAAACTGTTTCGGGTTTTGGTTTTGTTCAGTCCAACCACAGAGAAAACTCGTTCTGCGTCAGCATTTGAATGAGGAAGTACCAAGACCAACCTGGCAATACGAGACAGCTGCAGATCTGCTCATACCGGTCACCTTTGAAACATGTACATAGGAAGCCGAATTACTCTCAAGTATGTTTGTGTAGTATTAAATTGATTATGTCAATGGGTATTCCCGTTGACAGAGAACGTCGAGTGGGTTTTAAATGTCGGCGCTGTTGTGTGTGAAAGATACCTAGAGACGCCAAGACCCGCCTCCCGTTGCTTCTGATTGGTTTATATCGCGTGGTGCCTTCCGTGGTTGGTTAGATTTAGGCACAAAGGACTGATGGTCTGGGATTGGTTATCTCGGTCAGTCAATCAGAGTTACTCGAACTACGGCCGCGAGGACCAAAGTTTATTATCATGACAAAAATAGAGTATTGAATGGGGAAATAAGCGGAGAAATGTCAAGTGTGGCGTGTGGTGTGAGAATGGGTCAAATTGCGTGACTGTCACACTCAAAGCGTGACGCTTGGCAGCTCTGTAATGATATACTTCACTATCCCCCATGATGGTAAACATATTCCAAGCACTTCTTACATTGAGAACAAAATACCAAGTTACCCAAAT
Organism: Merluccius polli; assembly: GCA_030340625.1. Classification (NCBI taxonomy): domain Eukaryota; kingdom Metazoa; phylum Chordata; class Actinopteri; order Gadiformes; family Merlucciidae; genus Merluccius; species Merluccius polli. Next base: position 59,654 of record JAOPHQ010006611.1, read on the forward strand.
ATTCATATTCTTCAGAGTCAGAGTTATACAGAGTTAAATTCCTTTATAGGTGCTACGTCACGATGACGTGAGGCATTGTGGGAATCGCTGAATCTGAGAATAAACGGTCCAATGTTTTATTAAAAATAGAAATGGGTTTCACGTATGTGTTGGCCTGTCCTAATAACATCTCATCTTCACCTTGCTTTTCAAATGAGTGCCGTCTAGGGACTGAAGTGACACTCCTGAGTGAGGAGGACTTCCCCGTGAATGGGGTCCTGTCCTCACCCGTTAGTCCTCTAAGATCATACTTTCAGGGATCATTTCTATAGTTTTTGACTTGAGAAATGTCGTACGAAAGTGATCGGTTACTCCAACCACGATGAAGAGTACTGATGTTCCCTTCTGAGCGCGAAGCGGGCAGCGAGTCATGATTCAGTTCATCCGCTCGTTGTCATTGATGACCGTTCCTCGCTCCCTAGTGGAGCCTGGAGGTAGGGAACATGATCAGAGTGGTCACTTATATACTGTCCTAAAATATGAAGCTGATTCAGTAGCATCCTGGAGGTAGGGAACATGATCAGAGTGGTCACTTATACACTGTCCTAAAATATGAAGTTGATTCAGTAGCATCCTGGAGGTAGGGAACACGATCAGAGTGGTCACTTATATACTGTCCTAAAATATCAAGCTGATTCAGTAGCATCCTGGAGGTAGGGAACATGATCAGAGTGGTCACTTATACACTGTCCTAATATATCAAGCTGATTCAGTAGCATATATATATATATATATATATATATATATATATACATATATATATATATATATATATATATACTGTATATAGGTAATGAATGAAAACATGAAGGTTGGCAATGAAGGATGAACACATGAAGGTGTGTGTGTGTGTGTGTTATAGTTGACACTGATATTTCAGTGTCATGTGAAATGAAGGATGAACACATGAAGGTTGGTAATGAAGGATGAACACATGAAGGTTGGTAATGAAGGATGAACACACGAAGGTTGGTAATGAAGGATGAACACACGAAGGTTGGTAATGAAGGATGAACACACGAAGGTTGGTAATGAAGGATGAAAACATGAAGGTTGGTAATGAAGGATGAACACACGAAGGTTGGTAATGAAGGATGAACACACGAAGGTTGGTAATGAAGGATGAACACATGAAGGTTGGTAATGAAGGATGAACACATGAAGGTTGGTAATTAAGGATGAACACATGAAGGTGTGTGTGTGTGTGTGTGTGTGTGTGTTATAGTTGACACTGATATTTCAGTGTCATGTGATCTTAATCTCCCACTTGACAGAAGTGTCTATCGGGTGTAGTATGCGAGGAGACTCCGGTCTCTGTATTAAATCTCAAGAGCAACTTCCACATGGAGTTCAGCGGCACTATTGTTCAGTGTCCGCCACGGCCTGAACCTTTATCCTGACGCACGGTGGTGCGACGCGAAATGTCTTCCTGATAGGTAGACTATAGGAAACCCTGCTGGAGGGAAACCCCGTTGAGCCCTTAAAAACATTCTTTCCACATCCGGTGACTGGTGAGAGGGTGTGGTGGTGATGGGTGCTTGCCACATGGGGAAGTTGGTGCGGAATGTGCTGCAGGCGTAGTCCATTAACCAGCACCAGTGGCCAGATCAACTGGAGATACGTCGTTCATCTGAATGATGTCCAAACAAAAGATGGACTGCACGCTACCAACAGGGGAACAGACAAGCATGTGAGTTTTGATTCGCAGAAGATGAAGGTGTCCCTGGCTGCACACACACTGGTGGCTCTGTCACAGTGGCTCTGGACCTTGGCTAGTCACAGTGTCAACACTGTGAAGCAACAGCTGAATTCATGGAGGTGATGATAACATATACTACTAACATACACACGAACTAGGACTGCAAGATTGCTGCTAAAATGTGTATCACACCTTTTCTCCCTAAGAATGGAGATCAACGAATGGAGCTCAGGGCAAAGGAAACGTGAAGTTACAGACAAATCGTTTTTACACACGGATCGCATTTGCAGATCTGCACGGCAGAAATGTGCCAAAATCCACGTGTAAAAAGACGGCCAATCAGAGCTCCCGCCTGAGTTATAACTGATGACAGACATTTACAGATCTCAGTACGCATTTACAGATCTGTTTACACATTCACAGATGTGTGTACACTTACAGATCTCTGTACGCAGTTGCAGATTTGTCTTCACTTGCAAAACGAATACAGACACACAGATTGTTTTACACACACACAAATGTGAATACAGACACACAAATCTTATCACAAATGTGAATACACACACAGATTTTTTTACACACAAATGTGAATACAGACAGACAAATCTTATTACGCACACACAAATGTGAATACACACAAATGTGAATACACACAAATCGTATTACACACACACAGATTGAGATACGCACACACACATAATATTGTCTCAATAATACCCCCATAGCGGTGTATTCTTCTCGGCTGCCAGCATGCTGGTTTGTGGATGATGAAATGATGGAGGTCCGCTCCCAAAAGTGTCTGAGTAAATACCTTTTTATTTAACAGAGAACACAAGCGGGATGACATTCAATGCATCTGAATGGCGGCCGAATCTTCTCTGAATCTGAGTCCGAATCCCCCAATGGGGTCCGAAGCCCTTTGAGACTGTAACTGTGATTAAGGGCTGTACAAATAAAGACTTGACTCCTGTTAAATAAACTAATACTAATAAAATGCATGTGTGTAAGGAGCAGGTAGGGGTTTGGCTGCAGACATTGGGGTTCAAACCCAGTACTTTTCAGCTGGGAGTTGACTTCTCTCTACACAACACACCACACAAACAAACACATACACACCTCATCCTATAGATATTTTACATGAGTGCATACTGTTAACACCATAACCATTAGATTATGAAGGTCCTTTATTGATCATATATATTCATATATACATATTCCATTGTTAACTATATTTCTACTCAAGGCACAAAGGAGGGAATAGTGATATCCTCCCTCCACACACTGAGGAAGAGGTGAATAGAGATGACAACATTCAGTTGGACACACTGAGTTGTTTATTACCATTATGCTTTATGAACAAATACAACAGAACAATAGTCCCCTTACATGTACATGGACATGTTCTGCTGCCGTGTTGTTCCCAACACAACACAAGGAATCAATATTCAGTTTAAAGTCCTTCACAACATGAACATCATTAGCTTTTCCCATAGACCGCATTTATGAATATAATTTTAATCTGCTTTAAATCATGTCCCATGTTAGGCTTATCAACATGAAAACTGATATCAGAGCTCTTCATTACAAAAATGTTGTTAAAAATATCCAACATATTGTCATACAAATTATATTTTTAGATTTTACATCAATCAATACTTAAGACTTTTCAAATTTGAAATAAAATATTTGTGAAAGCTGCTTAGTAAATCCTATGGAAGATCTTAAAAGTCACCACCCTTTCATGGTTAAAAATATATTAATAGATTTGATAAAGGCAAAGGTTGTAGCTTGCTCATGAATGTTCATTTTTCTGATAGGCTGAGACGCGACCTGCCACGCGGGGGGTAATCAATACAATGAATAGAGAACCGATCAGAAACAAAAGGTAATCAATATAATAGAGAACCGATCAGAAACAATAGGTAATCAATACAAGAGAGAACCGATCAGAAACAATAGGTAATCAATACAAGAGAGAACCGATCAGAAACAATAAGTAATCAATACAATAGAGAACCGATCAGAAACAATAGGTAAAAAATACAATAGGGAACCGATCAGAAACAATAGGTAATCAATACAAGAGAGAACCGATCAGAAACAATAGGTAATCAATACAATAGAGAACCGATCAGAAACAATAGGTAATCAATACAAGAGAGAACCGATCAGAAACAATAGGTAATCAATACAAGAGAGAACCGATCAGAAACAAAAGGTAATCAATACAATAGAGAACCGATCAGAAATAGATAATCAATACAAGAGAGAACCGATCAGAAACAAAAGGTAATCAATACAATAGAGAACCGATCATAAACAATAGGTAATCAATACAAGAGAGAACCGATCAGAAACAATAGGTAATCAATACAAGAGAGAACCGATCAGAAACAAAAGGTAATCAATACAATAGAGAACCGATCAGAAACAATAGGTAATCAATACAAGAGAGAACCGATCAGAAACAAAAGGTAATCAATACAATAGAGAACCGATCAGAAACAATAGGTAATCAATACAATAGAGAACCGATCAGAAACAATAGGTAATCAATACAAGAGAGAACTGATCAGAAACAATAGGTAATCAATACAAGAGAGAACTGATCAGAAACAATAGGTAATCAATACAAGAGAGAACTGATCAGAACAACAGGTAATCATATCACAAATATTACCATCAGATATTTGGTTTGAAATATTGATCGCCAAACTACAAATGTCTCCACACTTTAAAAGTGCTGTGATAATCATCTGTCTGCATGTGATGTGTTAGTTGTGCGCACGCAAAGTCGTTTCTGCTCGCGATGTTTGGAGGTGAGATGATGAGGATCATAACCTACAACTCACAGAGAGACGCTGAGGAACCAGACCAGAACCCAAACCCAGGGAGGAGGACCTCCTGGGTGAATGTGGTGTGGAAGGTGTGGATGTGTGTCAGTGTGTGTGAGGACCCTCCTACACCTGGGGACACTCTGTAGAAGGACAGAGAGCCAGCAGGCCGGTCCACATACACTCCTACTCTGGTGGAGACAGGGGGGGGGCGGGGGATGACTGTTTTACTACAGTTGTACCAGGCAGAGTAACGACCATCATTACACTCAAGACTCCAGGACTTGTTGTTCCCTCCAAGCTCGCTGTCCTTACCCCCTCCTCTCCTTGTGATTCCTCTGTATGTCACTCCTATAACAACCTCTCCTCTCATCTCCACCTCCCAGTAACAGCGGCCAGTCAGACCCTCTCTACACAACACCTGGAGCCTGAAGTCAAATCTCTCTGGGTGGTCAGGATGAGACTGATACTCTTTAACCAGCATCACCTCCCTGTGGTCCTCAGACAGAGAGAGACGTCTGTGGGCTGTGTTTGGGTCCAGTGTGAGTTCACAGGCATCTGATGGGAGAACAAGACATGATTAGGGGCTGAAGGTCGGGTCCATTCCCGGTTTTCCGGTCCGGTAAACCGACTGGACCGGCATTTGTCCTGAAGAGACCAATAAAAAAGTCTCCCAGATCCAACTTGTATTGTGTTGTAATCAGCAGGAGGACCACGTGATGAACATGATGTGATGTTTAGTGGATGACACCTAGTGGTCAAATACGGTACACCGGTCCGGTGTTTAACTTTGTTACACCGACCCAACCGTTCATCATCATCATCATCATCATCATCATCATCATCATCATCCTCCTCCTCATCATCATCATCATCATCATCGTCATCATCATCCTCATCATCATCCTCATCATCATCCTCATCATCATCACAAACATTAACATAGAAAGACACAAATATATCCTATGATATACTATAGTGGAATAGTGTGCTGTGACTTTTATAAGCAATAGTATTTATAGTTATTAAGATCATTAAAGTTATAGTTAATTTAAATCCCATGTGTGTGTGAGTGGCTGTCAGTCAAAACATTGAAACCTAGAAAAATGTATAAACTGCATCTACTCCCACAATATTTACACTATCTACACATATTATACATCAAAATGTTCAGCATGGTGAGCTTATGATCATATGAAATATCTGAGCAATACTTTGCATACTGTAAGATATTAAACTGTTAAAGGTTCCAATACACATCCATTGTAATGGAGCTTCAAAGGGACACCTGTAAACAGGCTGAACAAAGTGAGCTCACATACAGGCTGCAAATGAACTGCTAGTACCACAGAAGTGGTTCAGACTATACACACATACATAAACATACATACACATACGTATACACACATAATTATCTATTATTAGAATTATTATTGTTATTATTGTTGTTGTTATTATTGTTATTATTGTTAGTATTGCTATTGCCACATTATTATTACTATTATACTTAGTGGTGGCGTTGGCAGTGGTAATATTAATTTGCCTGGCTTCTGATTTGAGTGGTGTATTTTGTTTAGTTGTCTCACGTTTTGTCTATCTATTTATTCATTTATTGATATTAGTATCACATCATTTATTCATTTGTTCATTTTGCTGGGATCTGTTTTGTCTAAATGTTGCTGGTAGAAGTATCCAGGTTTCATTTTATTATTTTATATTTCTCTTTCTTCCCTTGATCCTTTTGCTCCATCTCCCCTCCATATCTTTCACACAGAAACCATCCACCCACAAACCCCCACACACACACCTACACACATGCGTACGACAATAGAAAACCTTAGTTTGTATTGTGTTGTTGTTGTTGTGTTGATGTTGTTGTGCTGTTGAGTTGTGTTTGGTTGGTTTGAGTCGAGTTCTTCTGCTTGTCTTGTGCTGTCATACAGTTGGTTTAGTTCGTTTCCATGTTGGTCACTTGTATTACACTATAAACAACAAATACAAACTACTAATGTGGAAGTGATGTGTATTAGTATGTAGTGTTCACACCCATAGAGGGGGGGGGGGGCTGAACTGAGGTTATTTGAACTTCAAATGAATGAAAGATGAATAAATATGTTTTCTTTTCTTTGTGAGTATGGTGGCGAGCGGTAGTTTAGTGTTTAAAACATCAGCGGACTGTAAATACTGCTGAGTGATAGTTTGGGGCTCTTTGCTGCTGTAAATGGTGAGAACAGTCCTAGTTCATGTTCCAGGGCTTTCCATTTCTGCACTCTTCTCATTTCCTACCCTGACGATATTATTAAACGGCATCACCCCTTATAGTAGGCTGCATTATTATAATTATAATTGTATAAAATGGTTCCAACATGAAATACATGTATAATTATTCATGTTAATATTATAATTATTATGTTGGTGTGGCTAATGTAATGATTAAAATATTAATAGCAACAAGACAATAGTATTATTTTAATTTATATCGTGTTTAGAATATAAAATACACATATAATTAAGATGAATAGTATCCTGATTATTATGGTTATGTCTAATGTAATAATGATAGCAATAAATAATAACAATAATCATAATATAATAACAATTATAGTAATCATATGAATTAAAACATATTTAGAATAAATAATAATAAATAGACCCAATAATAACTATAATAAAATACAAATGTAACAATCATAATAATATGACTTATAATCCATGTAAGAGACATGATCATCAACATCATCTTCATTCCAGTAGGATCTGAATGAACGGACGTCACCTACTGCTGTGTGGACTTCCATCTAAATAGTTAGTGTGTGTTAATCAAACTAAACAGACACTTACACTTCTTTAGAGATGATCTCAGGAAAGGCACCTTCTTCATCTCCATGTTCAGTGTCTTCTTCATCTCCATGTCCAGTGTCTTCTTCATCTCCATGCTCAGTGTCTTCTTCATCTCCATGTCCAGTGTCTTCTTCATCTCCATGCTCAGTGTCTCCTGCAGCTGATCCAGGGATCTCCTCAAGGTCCCTACGTATGATGGAGGACAGACCTCCACCGTGGTCCAGTCCCTGGTGGGTGGAGGATTCTTCAGGGATCTGAAGGTCTGGAGGAAGTGGAGGTGGTCTTCAGTGTGTGTGAGCTGCTTCACCTCTGAGCTTCTATTGGTCAGATCTTTTATGTCCTGCTCCAGCTCTTTGATGAGGCCTTCAGCTTGTTTCTCTGTGGATTCCAGTTTCTCTTTAACCGTTTGGCTGAAATCATCCCGCTGCTTTTCAATGCATCTGATCAGATCAGTGAGGACCTGCTCACCCTCGGCTATCTCTCTGTCTGCGTCTGCTTTGCTGCGTTTTACTGTATCTTTGATCTTCTGAAGCTTTTGCTGTCTCTCCTGGATCATCTGCTGAACTTCAGACTCTATCTTCCCCAGCTGGGCGGTCTTCACTTCATATTCCTCCTTTAGAGGTACAACAGGATGGGACTTGTGGTCCGTCATGCAGACCAGACACACACACACCTGGTCAGTCTGGCAGAAGAGCTCCAGAAGTCGGTCGTGTTTCTTACACATCCTGTCTTCCAGACCGTCCATAGGCTCGACCAGCTCATGTTTCTTCAGGCGTGCGACTCTCTGATGTGGCTCCAGGTGGGTGTGGCAGTAAGACATAAAACACACTAGGCAGGACTTCACAGCCTTCAGCTGGGTCCCAGTACAGACGTCACAGCGAACTTCTCCTGGTTCAACACAAGGCTGCTCTTTGACTCGTACGGACCGTCTAAACTGATCCACCATCTCTGATAAGACGATATTGACACGTAGATCAGGTCTTGTGTGGAAAAGCTCATTGCAAACAGGACATTTGTACCGGACTTGGTCATCCCAGAACGTTGTAATACAGGTTCTGCAGAAGTTGTGTCCACAGGACGTGGTAACTGGGCTGTTGAACACATCCAGACAGATGGAGCAGGAAAAGTTCTCCTCAGACCAGGAAGTGTTAGCAGAGGCCATTCCTAGACACAGACCACGTGGTTTATGTGTTGAGCAACGCCATTATCTTTCTAATCCCATGACGGGAAGACAGGTTTTAACTTTATCTCACAGTGCTGCCGTTTTACTCACCTTGCTGTAGTTCCTGTCCGTCAGTCGATTTGTTCAAATGCGTTTTCTTTTCCTCCTGAAAGAGAGAACCGCCTCCACGTCGACTGGCTTTGGTTTCGGGGAACCTTATGTTTCGGTTTCCTGGAATAGGCTCCTCCCCTCTCCTCTCGTCCCCTCCCCTCTCCTCCTCTCTCCTCTCGTCTCCTCCCTCCTCTCCTCTCGTCCCCTCCCCTCTCCTCCTCTCTCCTCTCTCCTCTCGTCCCCTCTCCTCTCCTCTCGTCTCCTCTCGTCTCCTCTCCTCTCGTCTCCTCCCGTCTCCTCCCCTCTCCTCTCGGGGACATGTCTCATGTTGGAGGTGTCGCAGATGTTGACGCCTTGATGACAGAGGCAGGGGGCTCCCACTTAAAACACTGTGGCTCAAGGCTCGCCATCTTCACTGTCATGATGGATGATAGTTCCTCCAGAGCCAAACTGTTTCGGGTTTGGGTTTTGTTCAGTCCAACCACAGAGAAAACTCGTTCTGCATCAGCATTTGAATGAGGAAGTACCAAGACCAACCTGGCAATACGAGACAGCTGCAGATCTGCTCATACCGGTCACCTTTGAAACATGTACATAGGAAGCCGAATTACTCTCAAGTATGTTTGTGTAGTATTCAATTGATTATGTCATTGGGTATTCCCGTTGACAGAGAACGTCGAGTGGGTTTTAAATGTCGGCGCTGTTGTGTGTGAAAGAGAGTTAGAGACGCCAAGACCCGCCTCCCGTTGCTTCTGATTGGTTTATATCGCGTGGTGCCTTCCGTTGTTGGTTAGATTTAGGCACAAAGGACTGATGGATTGGTCTGGGATTGGTTATCTCGGTCAGTCAATCAAAGTTACTCGAACTACGGCCGCGAGGACCAAAGTTTATTATCATGACAAAAATAGAGTATTGAATGGGGAAATAAGCGGAGAAATGTCAAGTGTGGCGTGTGGTGTGAGAATGGGTCACATTGCGTGACTGTCACACTCAAAGCGTGACGCTTGGCAGCTCTGTAATGATATACTTCACTATCCCCCATGATGGTAAACATATTCCAAGCACTTCTTACATTAAGAACAAAATACCAAGTTACCCAAATATTCATATTCTTCAGAGTCAGAGTTATTCAGAGTTAAATGCCTTTATAGGTGCTACGTCACGATGACGTGAGGCATTGTGGGAATCGCTGAATCTGAGAATAAACGGTCCAATGTTTTATTAAAAATAGAAATGGGTTTCACGTATGTGTTAGCCTGTCCTAATAACATCTCATCTTCACCTTGCTTTTCAAATGAGTGCCGTAGGGACAGAAGTGACACTCCTGAGTGAGGAGGACTTCCCCGTGAATGGGGTCCTGTCCTCACCCGTTAGTCCTTTAAGATCATACTTTCAGGGATCATTTCTATAGTTTTTGACTTGAGAAATATCGTACGAAAGTGATCGGTTACTCCAACCACGATGAAGAGTACTGATGTTCCCTTCTGAGCGCGAAGCGGGCAGCGAGTCATGATTCAGTTCATCCGCTCGTTGTCATTGATGACCGTTCCTCGCTCCCTAGTGGAGCCTGGAGGTAGGGAACATGTTCAGAGTGGTCACTTATACACTGTCCTAAAATATGAAGCTGATTCAGTAGCATCCTGGAGGTAGGGAACATGATCAGAGTGGTCACTTGTACTGTCCTAAAATATGAAGCTGATTCAGTAGCATCCTGGAGGTAGGGAACATGATCAGAGTGGTCACTTATATACTGTCCTAAAATATGAAGCTGATTCAGTAGCATCCTGGAGGTAGGGAACATGATCAGAGTGGTCACTTATATACTGTCCTAAAATATGAAGCTGATTCAGTAGCATCCTGGAGGTAGGGAACATGATCAGAGTGGTCACTTATATACTGTCCTAAAATATGAAGCTGATTCAGTAGCATCCTGGAGGTAGGGAACATGATCAGAGTGGTCACTTATACACTGTCCTAAAATATCAAGCTGATTCAGTAGCATCCTGGAGGTAGGGAACATGATCAGAGTGGTCACTTTATACTGTCCTAAAATATGAAGCTGATTCAGTAGCATCCTGGAGGTAGGGAACATGATCAGAGTGGTCACTTATACACTGTCCTAAAATATCAAGCTGATTCAGTAGCATATATATATATATATATATATATATATATATATATATATATATATATATATATATATATATATATATATATATGTAATGAATGAAAACATGAAGGTTGGCAATGAAGGATGAACACATGAAGGTGTGTGTGTGTGTGTGTGTGTTATAGTTGACACTGATATTTCAGTGTCATGTGAAATGAAGGATGAACACATGAAGGTTGGTAATCAAGGATGAAAACATGAAGGTTGGTAATGAAGGATGAACACATGAAGGTTGGCAATGAAGGATGAACACACAAAGGTTGGTAATGAAGGATGAACACACGAAGGTTGGTAATGAAGGATGAACACATGAAGGTTGGTAATGAAGGATGAACACATGAAGGTTGGCAATGAAGGATGAACACATGAAGGTTGGTAATGAAGGATGAAAACATGAAGGTTGGTAATTAAGGATGAACCGGAACCTTAATCCTGACGCACGGTGGTGCGACGCGAAATGTCTTCCTGATAGGTAGACTCATAGGAAACCCTGCTGGAGGGAAACCCCGTTGAGCCCTTACAAACATTCTTTCCACATCCGGTGACTGGTGAGAGGGTGTGGTGGTGATGGGTGCTTGCCACATGGGGAAGTTGGCGCGGAATGTGCTGCAGGCGTACAGTCCATTAACCAGCACCAGTGGCCAGATCAACTGGAGATACGTCGTTCATCTGAATGATGTCCAAACAAAACATGGACTGCACGCTACCAACAGGGTAACAGACAAGCATGTGAGTTTTGATTCGCAGAAGATGAAGGTGTCCCTGGCTGCACACACACTGGTGGCTCTGTCACAGTGGCTCTGGACCTTGGCTAGTCACAGTGTCAACACTGTGAAGCAACAGCTGAATTCATGGAGGTGATGCTAACATACTACTACTAACATACACACGAACTAGGACTGCAAGATTGCTGCTAAAATGTGTATCACACCTTTTCTCCCTGAGAATGGAGATCAACTAGTGAATCATTTTTATATTTTAGAAATGAAGACTAATGACTCCTAGGAACATGTTATTGTTCATGGTGATGATTATTGTGCTTTCTGTTAATGCAGACATTTGCTTTTAGGTAATTGACAGGCTCTTTGACATAATGAACAGCCGTAACCCCCGAGCCAACGGGTTCAGAGCTCCCCTGGGTTCTTTGAATTGGCAGAGAGAGTTCTTGGTGAGAGGCAGGGACTACTTGAGGAGTTTGGTGATGAAAGATGGCGCACCCCTTCACCGATCAACGAGGTTTTAAGAGTTCATAAGTTTATGACATCAAGTTCATATGATGTTCTGTTCTAGGCTGGACAATAAATTCAAATGTAATTTTTATCAAATACCTCTATTGATATAGAGAGAATATTGAAGGGATGGCTATTGGTGCCTTACAAGATATTGATGTATTATGAATATATTGCCCAGTCCTATTCTGTTCTCTTGTTCCGTATGCTGCATCATAAGTTCATGTGATGCTTTGTTCTCTGGTTTCTACTACTTCTATCTTCAGTGTTTTTCATTCCTTAAAGGTGTTATAATGGTATGTATGGCAGTGTGTCGATGTTCTCAAGCTTTCCCGTTTCTGTTATAATATTGTTTCTCGTTTGCTTTAACATCTATAAATGAACAAAATCACGTAGTGCTCTCTTGAGGTATTTTGGTTTGCCATGATTATACTGACACAACATTTCCTTGTGAAGGTACCTATCTGTCATGGGATTCATCATCAACATTGACACTCTGATGTTGATGATTCCAGAACAGCTTCAGCGTCAGCGGTACGTCTGCACCCACCGCTTTAGCCCGGATCACTTGGAGCTCCTCTTTAATTCAATCAGGGCATCAGGGATTTCAGATTTTTTTGCTATGTGGTTTGTTTCTATGTATGCATACTATCCGGGTAACTGTATATGTAAATGTGGTGTTTGTATGTGTTTTAGGGGGCTGGAATAACAATCCCTCAGCCAGCCAGTTCCAGGCCATCTTCCGCCATCTGACGGTGCGGTGTGGTGTGTCTCCAAGCACATCCGGAAATGTGGCAGCACAGGATGAGACCGTGTCCCTGTCTGCTTTTGAGATGTCCTCTTCTCCAGCAGCAGAAGAAACTGAAGAGCTTCCATCCCCTTTTGCCGACGTTCCTGCTTTAGTGTGTGACCATAGCTATCTACCAACCCGCTTTGGTGGTCTTGTGGACAATACACTGGTGTACATCTCAGGGTTTCTTGTTCGCCAAATTCTCAAAAGGCTGTCCTGTGATGTGTGCCATGGTAGTTTGGTGACTGATGCTGTTCCCGCATCATTTTATCAGAGCTACCACCTGCTCACACTAAAAAACAAAGGAGGGCTGATGATTCCTTCTGAGGGCACTGTAAAGGTGGTCAGGTCAGCTGAGCGTTTTATTCACCAGTCAGGGCAAGCTGTCAAAGTGGCCTTGATCTGTCAGTTTGTCCGGGCTGAGATTGGTTCTGAGGATGTGTTTTTTCTGGGGGGGCACATTCAAGAAACACAGTTGGAATTGACGACCACCATTTTGTGCTGATGTCATTAGTTGTGTCTGTCTTCCACAAACTGAGGCTGCACCACATTGCCAAACTGAACACCCTTAAGTTGCAGAGTGGCAACACACGGAAAAAGCTGTGCAAGAGTGTTCTTTTCCAAGGTTTTTAACACACACACACACACACACACACACACACACACACGCTGTATAGATATGTATGTTCATCAATGCCCCCCGTGTAGATATACAGTATGTGTGTATATATGTTCATCAATGTGACTATAAAAACGATTAATCAGAATCAGTTAAATGTAAACGTTAGTGCTCTTTATTCAGAAAACCCTCATGTCACATCTACATTTCAGGATCTGGTTATTATAGACACAGATTAAATGTTAAATATAAATATTTCAATAGTTATCATCACAGTAACAGTGTTACACACATTAGTAGCTGTAAACACTCAGCATTAGAAAAATACATACGTTGGTTTGGTGTTTACTTATATCCTAAACATAAGGAGTAAACATTTATAATCACTTTAAAGTTTCATACGTTGTTTTTGGTGCCTATTTGTTTCCCAGATATATTAGTGTGTGTGTGTGTGAATGGGTGAATAAGAGGCATTAATTTAAAGCACTTTGTAGAAAGGCGCTTCATGAAGTTCAGTCCATTTCTTTTTATTAGTTTACGGGGCAGATCTGCCACATCCAATATGGCGGGCGCGCTGACGTAACGCAGCAACGGACCAACGGAGTCTATGGGTTCACACCAGTTTTTTTTCCCCCTTTATTTCTGACAATGAAATAATGACACGGCTGCCAAGTTTCAGAAAATAACAAGAGTGAGACTTTAGTGTCATGATGCGTTCAAAAATTTTTTGGCCTTTTTTAAAATCGATTTGGCCTTTTTAACGTTGATTATACCTTAAGATTAGGGTTAACAACTCACTGAAAAATAAAAAAGGGACACCTCATTGTTCAGACTCCTTAAACCCGTCTGTCCAGTAGTAGAGCGATACGGTGCGGTCATCTGCATCGGACGTGTGTACGCTTGTCTTCTTTTCAGTTCAGTTGGTCACATCCTGTGTGTCGGGTTGATCTGGTCCTGGAGGTCCTCCATGGAGACTCTTCTCTCAGGATAGACTCCCATGTAACTAACATCTAACCCTACCTGACCCCTGGTCCCATACGGTCCTCCAGCCACACATTATACTGTAGATGGTACATGGACCCCAGACAGGCTGTCTGGACTATGGATGCTGGACTATAGGCTGCTGAAGTGATATGCAGTGCATCCGGTGCGTAACATTCAACACCATGTAGACAGGATGAGAGAATGAAGGGAGAGAGAGAGAGAGAGAGAGAGAGTCATGTCACCTCTGCTACTGTTAAGGCTTGAGAGTTGTTTGTGAAATAAACATTTTAAAGGTTTATAATTTCCTGTGTTTTTATCATAGAGGTGTGGTTATACTTTTAATCTGGATCGCCTGATAACATAATGTCAATCTTAATCAAGGATGAAGACTATTTCATCATACATATGCATCATAGCTTTTTGTACGCTGGTGGGGCCCCACGTCGTGCAGTGAAAATGTTCATATAAAGCGCCCTGTTATTCATTTTCCATTGGCATTTTACTGACTTTTTTTTTTACTCTCACAGTAATACGGGACAAAGTGCGTCCCTTTTCAGCTCAATACGGGACGGGTGCTTTTGTTTCTAAATACGGGACGAGACGGTTGGCAACCCTACTTAAGACTGATGTCCTCACCTCCATACCAGCTGCTCTCCCTGCACTGTGGCCTCCTAATGCTCGTCTTAATTAACCAGAAATCAGAAATGAAAATTGTAACAAGAATTTTTACAAAATAAATGTATTTGTCAATATCACACATCTGTGAATGTGTAAACAGATCTGTAAATGCGTACTGAGATCTGTAAATGTCTGTCATCAGTTATAACTCAGGCGGGAGCTCTGATTGGCCGTCTTTTTACACGTGGATTTTGGCACACTTCTGCCGTGCAGATCTGCAAATGCGATCCGTGTGTAAAAACGATTTGTCTGTAACTTCACGTTTCCTTTGCCCTGAGCTCAGGCTCACGCCGGGCTTTCAGTAGCAATACAGTCTACACACACTAGTCGGCGCGTAGCACCATGTTAAGCGTGTCATTGTTGGGGTAACAGTTGGTCGGCGGCTCTTGCCAGCAGTTGGACGTTGAGAGGCCGACGACCGGCCAGTCTCATTAACGGCAACCATGACAATGACACGCTTAACATCACTGGGTGCTACGCGCCGACTAGTGTGTGTAGACTGTATTGCTACTGAAAGCCCGGCGTGAGCCTGTGAGCCTGAGCTCAGGGCAAAGGAAACGTGAAGTTACAGACAAATCGTTTTTACACACGGATCGCATTTGCAGATCTGCACGGCAGAAATGTGCCAAAATCTACGTGTAAAAAGACGGCCAATCAGAGCTCCCGCCTGAGTTATAACTGATGACAGACATTTACAGATCTCAGTACGCATTTACAGATCTGTTTACACATTCACAGATGTGTGTACACTTACAGATCTCTGTACGCATTTGCAGATTTGTCTTCACTTGCAAAACGAATACAGATTGTTTTACACACACACAAATGTGAATACAGACACACAAATCTTATCACAAATGTGAATACACACAAAGATTTTTTTACACACAAATGTGAATACAGACAGACAAATCTTATTACGCACACACAAATGTGAATACACACAAATGTGAATACACACAAATCGTATTACACACACACAGATTGAGATACGCACACACAAATAAAATTGTCTCAATAATACCCCCATAGCGGTGTATTCTTCTCGGCTGCCAGCATGCTGGTTTGTGGATGATGAAATGATGGAGGTCCGCTCCCAAAAGTGTCTGAGTAAATACCTTTTTATTTAACAGAGAACACAAGCGGGATGACATTCTATGCATCTGAATGGCGGCCGAATCTTCTCTGAATCTGAGTCCGAATCCCCCAATGGGGTCCGAAGCCCTTTGAGACTGTAACTGTGATTAAGGGCTGTACAAATAAAGACTTGACTCCTGTTAAATAAACTAATACTAATAAAATCCATGTGATTAAGGAACAGGTAGGGGTTTGGCTGCAGACGGTTCAAACCCAGTACTTTTAAGCTGGGAGTTGACTTCTCTCTACACAACACACCACACACACACACACACCTCATCCTATAGATATTTTACATGAGTGCATACTGTTAACACCATAACCATTAGATTATGAAGGTCCTTTATTGATCATATATATTCATACATATTCCATTGTTAACTATATTTCTACTCAAGGCACAAAGGAGGGAATAGTGATATCCTCCCTCCACACACTGAGGAAGAGGTGAATAGAGATGACAACATTCAGTTGGACACACTGAGTTGTTTATTACCATTATGCTTTATGAACAAATACAACAGAACAATAGTCCCTTACATGTACATGGACATGTTCTGCTGCCGTGTTGTTCCCAACACAACACAAGGAATCAATATTCAGTTTAAAGTCCTTCACAACATGAACATCATTAGCTTTTCCCAGCCGCATTTATGAATATAATATTAATCTGCTTTAAATCATGTCCCATGTTAGGCTTTTCAACATGAAAACTGATATCAGAGCTCTTCATTACAAAAATGTTGTTAAAAATATCCAACATATTGTCATACAAATTATATTTTTAGATTTTACATCAATCAATACTTAAGACTTTTCAAATTAGAAATAAAATATTTGTGAAAGCTGCTTAGTAAATCCTATGGAAGATCTTAAAAGTCACTTCCTTTCATGGTTAAAATATATCAATAGATTTGATAAAGGCAAAGGTTGTAGTTTGCTCATGAATATTCATTTCTCTGATAGGCTGAGACGCGACCTGGCACGCGGGGGTAATCAATACAATGAATAGAGAACCGATCAGAAACAAAAGGTAATCAATACAAGAGAGAACCGATCAGAAACAAAAGGTAATCAATACAAGAGAGAACCGATCAGAAACAATAGGTAATCAATACAATAGAGAACCGATCAGAAACAATAGGTAATCAATACAATAGAGAACCGATCATAAACAATAGGTAATCAATACAATAGAGAACCGATCAGAAACAATAGGTAATCAATACAAGAGAGAACCGATCAGAAACAATAGGTAATCAATACAATAGAGAACCGATCAGAAACAATAGGTAATCAATACAATAGAGAACCGATCAGAAACAATAGGTAATCAATACAATAGAGAACCGATCATAAACAATAGGTAATCAATACAATAGAGAACCGATCAGAAACAATAGGTAATCAATACAAGAGAGAACCGATCAGAAACAATAGGTAATCAATACAATAGAGAACCGATCAGAAACAATAGGTAATCAATACAAGAGAGAACCGATCAGAAACAATAGGTAATCAATACAATAGAGAACCGATCATAAACAATAGGCAGTGGTTAAATTGGGCCGGGGCTAGCCGGGGCTTAGCCCCGGCACATAGAAGCCTGCCTGCAGTCAGTTGCGTAGGCCTACTGGAAATGTCACATAACATTTGATGAAAGTAATGCTTTGGATGAAAGTAATGCTTTTGAAAATATGATATTTCCGACAATAAATGAACGCTGTTTTCAAATGGAATTTCTATTTGGCTCAGCGGAGCTGAGATGAGAACAATCGGAACACGAGTAGCCTACCGCGGTGAAGTTAGTTTTAGGTTGGATATTCGACGGATATTCAGTCCAGTTCCAGCCGCGACTTCACGGAGGTTTGCCCGGCAATAGCAGCAGGAGAACGGTTCGCGCACCTCGCAGAGCCTCGCGGTGAATCGCTGGAAATTGATTTAGGGACCGTCAATAAATTACTTCACGTAAATATATCAATACAAAATACTTGCAGTTTTTTCCAATAGTTTCCATGTCATGTGACCCAGTGACTCCAAACCAGTATCTAATTGTATTATTAAACCCGAAGAATAAGACACACCACTTTTTATGGTATTTTAGTGCTTCCTCTATTTTATATGAATATTAATATGCAGGAATGATCATATTTCTTTCAATAGCTTCCATGCCATGTGACCCAGTGACTCCAAACCAGTATCCAATTGTAAAAGTAAACCCTAAGAATAAGACACACCACTTTTCATGGTATTTTAGTGCTTCCTCTATTTTATATGAATATTAATATTCAGAAATGATACTGTTCTTTCAATAGCTTCCATGCCATGTGACCCAGTGACTCCAAACCAGTATCCAATTGTAAAAGTAAACCCTAAAAATAAGACACACCACTTTTCATGGTATTTTAGTGCTTCCTCTATTTTATATGAATATTAATATTCAGAAATGATACTGTTCTTTCAATAGCTTCCATGCCATGTGACCCAGTGACTCCAAACCAGTATCCAATTGTACAACTAAAGCCTAAGAATAAGACACACCACTTTGTATTGTATTTGAGTGCTTCCTCTATTTTATATGAATATTAATATTCAGAAATGATACTGTTCTTTCAATAGCTTCCATGCCATGTGACCCAGTGACTCCAAACCAGTATCCAATTGTAAAAGTAAACCCTAAGAATAAGACACACCACTTTTCATGGTATTTTAGTGCTTCTTCTATTTTATATGAATATTAATATTCAGAAATGATACTGTTCTTTCAATAGCTTCCATGCCATGTGACCCAGTGACTCCAAACCAGTATCCAATTGTACAACTAAAGCCTAAGAATAAGACACACCACTTTGTATTGTATTTTAGTGCTTCCTCTATTTTATATGAATATTAATATTCAGAAATGATACTGTTCTTTCAATAGCTTCCATGCCATGTGACCCAGTGACTCCAAACCAGTATCCAATTGTAAACCTAAAGCCTAAGAATAAGACACACCACTTTGTATTGTATTTTAGTGCTTCCTCTATTTTATATGAATATTAATATTCATAACAAGGTTATAATGTGTAATCAAGTGATGGCTGATTAACAGTAGCCTAATGTAAATGCTACATGCCCTAATACCTGTTGATGCTAAAACAATGCACAGTATAGGCGCTAAACCTTGCAGTTTTGCACATATCATGTAAGACTCAATTTCTCAATTTCTTTGTACAAAACTCTCCAGAAAGTGCCATTTAATGGTTTATTTTTCAAAATTTTCTCCCGGGGGGGCATACCCCCGGACCCCCCTAGGTATAGCCCCCCCACATAACAAATCCCAATTTAACCCCTGACAATAGGTTATCAATACAATAGAGAACTGATCAGAAACAATAGGTAATCATATCACAAATATTACCATCAGATATTTGGTTGAAATATTGATCGCCAAACTACAAATGTCTCCACACTTTAAAAGTGCTGCGATAATCATCTGTCTGCATGTGATGTGTTAGTTGTGCGCACGCAAAGTCGTTTCTGCTCGCGATGTTTGGAGGTGAGATGATGAGGATCATAACCTACAACCCACACAGAGACGCTGAGAAACCAGGACTACAGAACCCAGACCCAAACCCAGGGAGGAGGTCCTCCTGGGTGAATGTGGTCCAGAAGGTGTGGATGTGTGTCAGTGGGTCTGAGGACCCTCCTACACCTGGGGACACTCTGTAGAAGGACAGAGAGCCAGCAGGCCGGTCCACATACACTCCTACTCTGGTGGAGCCAGAGGGGGGGAGAGGGATGGATGTTTGACTACCGTTGTACCAGGCAGTGTAACCACCATTATGACACTCAAGAATCCAGGACTTGTTGTTCCCTCCAAGCAGGCTGTCCTTACCCCCTCCTCTCCTTGTGATTCCTCTGTATGTCACTCCTATATCAACCCATCCTCTCCTCTCCACCTCCCAGTAACAGCGGCCAGTCAGACCCTCTCTACACAACACCTGGTACCTGGAGTCAAATCTCTCTGGGTGGTCAGGATAAGACTGATCCTCTTCAGCCCACTTCACCTCCCTGAGGTCCTCAGACAGAGAGAGACGTCTGTGGGCTGTGTTTGGGTCCAGTGTGAGTCCACAGGCATCTGACGGGAGAACAAGACATGATTAGGGGCTGAAGGTCGGGTCCATTCCCGGTTTTCCGGTCCGGTAAACCGACTGGACCGGCATTTGTCCTGAAGAGACCAATAAAAAAGTCTCCCAGATCCAACTTGTATTGTGTTGTAATCAGCAGGAGGACCACGTGATGAACATGATGTGATGTTTAGTGGATGACACCTAGTGGTCAAATACGGTACACCGGTCCGGTGTTTAACTTTGTTACACCGACCCAACCGTTCATCATCATCATCATCATCATCATCATCATCATCATCATCATCATCATCATCGTCATCGTCATCCTCATCATCATCCTCATCCTCATCATCATCACAAACATTAACATAGAAAGACACAAATGTATCCTATGATAGGTACTATAGTGGAATAGTGTGCTGTGACTTTTATAAGCAATAGTATTTATAGTTTTTAAGATCATTAAAGTTAAAGTTAATTTAAATCCCATGTGTGTGTGAGTGGCTGTCAGTCAAAACATTGAAACCTAGAAAAATGTATAAACTGCATCTACTCCCACAATATTTACACTATCTACACATATTATACATCAAAATGTTCAGCATGGTGAGCTAATGATCATATGAAATATCTGAGCAATACTTTGCATACTACTTGCAAGATATTAAACTGTTAAAGGTTCCAATACACATCCATTGTAATGGAGCTTCAAAGGGACACCTGTAAACAGGCTGAACAAAGTGAGCTCACATACAGGCTGCAAATGAACTGTTAGTACCACAGAAGTGGTTCATACTATACACACATACATAAACATACGTACACATACGTATACACACATAATTATCTATTATTAGAATTATTATTGTTATCATTATTGTTGTTGTTATTATTGTTAGTATTGCTATTGCCACATTATTATTACTATTATACTTAGTGGTGGCGTTGGCAGTGGTAATATTAATTTGCCCGGCTTCTGATTTGAGTGGTGTATTTTGTTTAGTTGTCTCACGTTTTGTCTATCTATTTATTCATTTATTGATATTAGTATCACATCATTTATTCATTTGTTCATTTTGCTGGGATCTGTTTTGTCTAAATGTTGCTGGTAGAAGTATCCAGGTTTCATTTTATTATTTTATATTTCTCTTTCTTCCCTTGATCCTTTTGCTCCATCTCCCCTCCATATCTTTCACACAGAAACCATCCACCCACAAACCCCCACACACACACCTATGGGTACGACAATAGAAACCCTTAGTTTGTATTGTGTTGTTGTGTTGTGTTGATGTTGTTGTGCTGTTGAGTTGTGTTTGGTTGGTTTGAGTCGAGTTCTTCTGCTTGTCTTGTGCTGTCATACAGTTGGTTTAGTTCGTTTCCATGTTGGTCACTTGTATTACACTATAAACAACAAATACAAACTACTAATGTGGAAGTGATGTGTATTAGTATGTAGTGTTCACACCCATAGAGGGGGGGGGCTGAACTTAGGTTATTTGAACTTCAAATGAATGAAAGATGAATAAATATGTTTTCTTTTCTTTGTGAGTATGGCGAGCGGTAGTTTAGTGTTTAAAACATCAGCGGACTGTAAATACTGCTGAGTGATAGTTTGGGGCTCTTTGCTGCTGTAAATGGTGAGAACAGTCCTAGTTCATGTTCCAGGGCTTTCCATTTCTGCACTCTTCTCATTTCCTACCCTAACGATATTATTAAACAGCATCACCCCTTATAGTAGGCTGCATTATTATAATTATAATTGTATAAAATGGTTCCAACATGAAATACATGTATAATTATTCATGTTAATATTATAATTATTATGTTGGTGTGGCTAATGTAATGATTAAAATATTAATAGCAACAAGACAATAGTATTATTTTAATTTATATTATGTTTAGAATATAAAATACACATATAATTACGATGAATAGTATCCTGATTATTATGGTTATGTCTAATGTAATAATGATAGCAATAAATAATAACAATAATCATAATATAATAACAATTATAGTAATAATATGAATTAAAACATATTTAGAATAAATAATAATAAATAGACCCAATAATAACTATAATAAAATACAAATGTAATACTCATAATAATATGACTTATAATCCATGTAAGAGACATGATCATCAACATCATCTTCATTCCAGTAGGATCTGAATGAACGGACGTCACCTACTGCTGTGTGGACTTCCATCTAAATAGTTAGTGTGTGTTAATCAAACTAAACAGACACTTACACTTCTTTAGAGATGATCTCAGGAAAGGCACCTTCTTCATCTCCATGTTCATCTTCTTTGTCATCACCATGTCCAGTGTCTTCTTCATCTCCATGTCCAGTGTCTTCTTCATCTCCATGTCCAGTGTCTTCTTCATCTCCATGCTCAGTGTCTTCTTCATCTCCATGCTCAGTGTCTCCTGCAGCTGATCCAGGGATCTCCTCAAGGTCTCTACGTATGATGGAGGATGGACCTCCACCGTGGTCCAGTCCCTGGTGTGTGGAGGATTCTTCAGGGATCTGAAGGTCTGGAGGAAGTGGAGGTGGTCTTCAGTGTGTGTGAGCTGCTTCACCTCTGAGCTTCTATTGGTCAGATCTTTTATTTCCTGCTCCAGCTCTTTGATGAGGCCTTCAGCTTGTTTCTCTGTGGATTCCAGTTCCTCTTTGACCGTTTGGTTGAAATCATCCCGCTGCTTTTCAATGCATCTGATCAGATCAGTGAGGACCTGCTCACCCTCGGCTATCTCTCTGTCTGCGTCTGCTTTGCTGCGTTTTACTGTATCTTTGATCTTCTGAAGCTTTTGCTGTCTCTCCTGGATCATCTGCTGAACTTCAGACTCTATCTTCCCCAGCTGGGCGGTCTTCACGTCATATTCCTCCTTTAGAGGTACAACAGGATGGGACTTGTGGTCCGTCATGCAGACCAGACACACACACACCTGGTCAGTCTGGCAGAAGAGCTCCAGAAGTCGGTCGTGTTTCTTACACATCCTGTCTTCCAGACCGTCCATAGGCTCGACCAGCTCATGTTTCTTCAGGCGTGTGACTCTCTGATGTGGCTCCAGGTGGGTGTGGCAGTAAGACATAAAACACACTAGGCAGGACTTCACGGCCTTCAGCTGGGTCCCAGTACAGACGTCACAGGGAACTTCTCCTGGTTCAACACTGCTCTTTGGCTGCTCTTTGACTCGTACTGACGGTCTAAACTGATCCACCATCTCTGATAAGATGATATTGACACGTAGATCAGGTCTTGTGTGGAAAAGCTCATTGCAAACAGGACATTTGTACTGGACTTGGTCATCCCAGAATGTTGTAATACAGGTTCTGCAGAAGTTGTGTCCACAGGATGTGGTAACTGGGCTGTTGAACACATCCAGACAGATGGAGCAGGAAAAGTTGTCCTCAGACCAGGAAGTGATAGCAGAGGCCATTCCTAGACACAGACCACAAGGTTTATGTGTTGAGCAACGCCATTATCTTTCTAATCCCATGACGGGAAGACAGGTTTTAACTTTATCTCACAGTGCTGCCGTTTTACTCACCTTGCTGTAGTTCCTGTCCGTCAGTCGATTTGTTAAAATGCGTTTTCTTTTCCTCCTGAAAGAGAGAACCGCCTCCACGTCGCCTGGCTTTGGTTTCGGGGAACCTTAAGTTTCGGTTTCCTGGAATAGACTCCTCCCCTCTCCTCTCGTCCCCTCCCCTCTCCTCTCCTCTCGTCTCGTCCCCTCTCGTCTCCTCCCGTCTCCTCCCCTCTCCTCTCGTCTCCTCCCCTCTCCTCTCGGGGACATGTCTCATGTTGTCGGTGTCGCAGATGTTGACGCCTTGATGACAGAGGCAGGGGGCTCCCACTTAAAACACTGTGGCTCAAGGCTCGCCATCTTCACTGTCATGATGGATGATAGTTCCTCCAGAGCCAAACTGTTTCGGGTTTTGGTTTTGTTCAGTCCAACCACAGAGAAAACTCGTTCTGCATCAGCATTTGAATGAGGAAGTACCAAGACCAACCTGGCAATACGAGACAGCTGCAGATCTGCTCATACCGGTCACCTTTGAAACATGTACATAGGAAGCCTAATTACTCTCAAGTATGTTTGTGTAGTATTCAATTGATTATGTCAATGGGTATTCCCGTTGACAGAGAACGTCGAGTGGGTTTTAAATGTCGGCGCTGTTGTGTGTGAAAGATACTTAGAGACGCCAAGACCCGCCTCCCGTTGCTTCTGATTGGTTTATATCGCGTGGTGCCTTCCGTGGTTGGTTAGATTTAGGCACAAAGGACTGATGGATTGGTCTGGGATTGGTTATCTCGGTCAGTCAATCAGAGTTACTCGAACTACGGCCGCGAGGACCAAAGTTTATTATCATGACAAAAATAGAGTATTGAATGGGGAAATAAGCGGAGAAATGTCAAGTGTGGCGTGTGGTGTGAGAATGGGTCAAATTGCGTGACTGTCACACTCAAAGCGTGACGCTTGGCAGCTCTGTAATGATATACTTCACTATCCCCCATGATGGTAAACATATTCCAAGCACTTCTTACATTAAGAACAAAATACCAATTTACCCAAATATTCATATTCTTCAGAGTCAGAGTTATTCAGAGTTAAATGCCTTTATAGGTGCTACGTCACGATGACGTGAGGCATTGTGGGAATCGCTGAATCTGAGAATAAACGGTCCAATGTTTTATTAAAAATAGAAATGGGTTTCACGTATGTGTTAGCCTGTCCTAATAACATCTCATCTTCACCTTGCTTTTCAAATGAGTGCCGTCTAGGGACTGAAGTGACACTCCTGAGTGAGGAGGACTTCCCCGTGAATGGGGTCCTGTCCTCACCCGTTAGTCCTTTAAGATCATACTTTCAGGGATCGTTTCTATAGTTTTTGACTTGAGAAATATCGTACGAAAGTGATCGGTTACTCCAACCACGATGAAGAGTACTGATGTTCCCTTCTGAGCGCGAAGCGGGCAGCGAGTCATGATTCAGTTCATCCGCTCGTTGTCATTGATGACCGTTCCTCGCTCCCTAGTGGAGCCTGGAGGTAGGGAACATGATCAGAGTGGTCACTTATATACTGTCCTAAAATATGAAGCTGATTCAGTAGCATCCTGGAGGTAGGGAACATGATCAGAGTGGTCACTTATATACTGTCCAAAAATATGAAGCTGATTCAGTAGCATCCTGGAGGTAGGGAACATGATCAGAGTGGTCACTTATATACTGTCCTAAAATATGAAGCTGATTCAGTAGCATCCTGGAGGTAGGGAACACGATCAGAGTGGTCACTTATACACTGTCCTAAAATATGAAGCTGATTCAGTATTGTCCTGGAGGTAGGGAACATGATCAGAGTGGTCACTTATACACTGTCCTTAAATATCAAGCTGATTCAGTAGCATATATATATATATATATATATATATAGGTAATGAATGAAAACATGAAGGTTGGCAATGAAGGATGAACACATGAAGGTGTGTGTGTGTGTGTGTGTGTTATAGTTGACACTGATATTTCAGTGTCATGTGAAATGAAGGATGAACACATGAAGGTTGGTAATGAAGGATGAACACATGAAGGTTGGTAATGAAGGATGAACACATGAAGGTTGGTAATGAAGGATGAACACATGAAGGTTGGCAATGAAGGATGAACACATGAAGGTGTGTGTGTGTGTGTGTGTGTGTGTGTGTGTGTGTGTGTGTGTGTGTGTGTGTTATAGTTGACACTGATATTTCAGTGTCATGTGATCTTAATCTCCCACTTGACAGAAGTGTCTATCGGGTGTAGTATGCGAGGAGACTCCGGTCTCTGTATTAAATCTCAAGAGCAACTTCCACATGGAGTTCAGCGGCACTATTGTTCAGTGTCCGCCACGGCCTGAACCTTTATCCTGACGCACGGCGGTGCGACGCGAAATGTCTTCCTGATAGGTAGACTCATAGGAAACCCTGCTGGAGGGAAACCCCGTTGAGCCCTTACTAACATTCTTTCCACATCCGGTGACTGGTGAGAGGGTGTGGTGGTGATGGGTGCTTGCCACATGGTGAAGTTGGACTGCAAGATTGCTGCTAAAATGTGTATCACACCTTTTCTCCCTAAGAATGGAGATCAACGAATGGAGCTCAGGGCAAAGGAAACGTGAAGTTACAGACAAATCGTTTTTACACACGGATCGCATTTGCAGATCTGCATGGCAGAAGTGTGCCAAAATCCACGTGTAAAAAGACGGCCAATTAGAGCTCCCGCCTGAGTTATAACTGATGACAGACATTTACAGATCTCAGTACGCATTTACAGATCTGTTTACACATTCCCAGATGTGTGTACACTTACAGATCTCTGTACGCAGTTGCAGATTTGTCTTCACTTGCAAAACGAATACAGACACACAGATTGTTTTACACACACACAAATGTGAATACAGACACACAAATCTTATCACAAATGTGAATACACACAGATTTTGTTACACACAAATGTGAATACAGACAGACAAATCTTATTACGCACACACAAATGTGAATACACACAAATGTGAATACACACAAATCTTATTACACACACACAGATTGAGATACGCACACACAAATAACATTGTCTCAATAATACCCCCATAGCGGTGTATTCTTCTCGGCTGCCAGCATGCTGGTTTGTGGATGATGAAATGATGGAGGTCCGCTCCCAAAAGTGTCTGAGTAAATACCTTTTTATTTAACAGAGAACACAAGCGGGATGACATTCTATGCATCTGAATGGCGGCCGAATCTTCTCTGAATCTGAGTCCGAATCCCCCAATGGGGTCCGAAGGCCTTTGAGACTGTAACTGTGATTAAGGGCTGTACAAATAAAGACTTGACTCCTGTTAAATAAACTAATACTAATAAAATGCATGTGATTAAGGAACAGGTAGGGGTTTGGCTGCAGACATTGGGGTTCAAACCCAGTACTTTTCAGCTGGGAGTTGACTTCTCTCTACACAACACACCACACACACAAACACACACACCTCATCCTATAGATATTTTACATGAGTGCATACTGTTAACACCATAACCATTAGATTATGAAGGTCCTTTATTGATCATATATATTCATATATACATATTCCATTAACTATATTTCTACTCAAGGCACAAAGGAGGGAATAGTGATATCCTCCCTCCACACACTGAGGAAGAGGTGAATAGAGATGACAACATTCAGTTGGACACACTGAGTTGTTTATTACCATTATGCTTTATGAACAAATACAACAGAACAATAGTCCCTTACATGTGCATGGACATGTTCTGCTGCCGTGTTGTTCCCAACACAACACAAGGAATCAATATTCAGTTTAAAGTCCTTCACAACATGAACATCATTAGCTTTTCCCAGCCGCATTTATGAATATAATATTAATCTGCTTTAAATCATGTCCCATGTTAGGCTTTTCAACATGAAAACTGATATCAGAGCTCTTCATTACAAAAATGTTGTTAAAAATATCCAACATATTGTCATACAAATTATATTTTTAGATTTTACATCAATCAATACTTAAGACTTTTCAAATTAGAAATAAAATATTTGTGAAAGCTGCTTAGTAAATCCTATGGAAGATCTTAAAAGTCACCACCTTTCATGGTTAAAATATATCAATAGATTTGATAAAGGCAAAGGTTGTAGCTTGCTCATGAATGTTCATTTCTCTGATAGGCTGAGACGCGACCTGCCACGCGGGGGTAATCAATACAATGAATAGAGAACCGATCAGAAACAAAAGGTAATCAATATAATAGAGAACCGATCAGAAACAATAGGTAATCAATACAAGAGAGAACCGATCAGAAACAATAGGTAATCAATACAATAGAGAACCGACTAGAAACAATAGGTAATCAATACAATAGGGAACCGATCAGAAACAATAGGTAATCAATACAAGAGAGAACCGATCAGAAACAATAGGTAATCAATACAAGAGAGAACCGATCAGAAACAAAAGGTAATCAATACAATAGAGAACCGATCAGAAACAATAGGTAATCAATACAAGAGAGAACCGATCAGAAACAATAGGTAATCAATACAATAGAGAACCAATCAGAAACAATAGGTAATCAATACAATAGAGAACCAATCAGAAACAATAGGTAATCAATACAATAGAGAACCAATCACAAACAATAGGTAATCAATACAATAGAGAACCGATCAGAAACAATAGGTAATCAATACAAGAGAGAACCGATCAGAAACAATAGGTAATCAATACAAGAGAGAACTGATCAGAAACAATAGGTAATCATATCACAAATATTGCCATCAGATATTTGGTTGAAATATTGATCGCCAAACTACAAATGTCTCCACACTTTAAAAGTGCTGCGATAATCATCTGTCTGCATGTGATGTGTTAGTTGTGCGCACGCAAAGTCGTTTCTGCTCGCGATGTTTGGAGGTGAGATGATGAGGATCATAACCTACAACTCACACAGAGACGCTGAGGAATCAAAACTCCACAACCCAAACCCAGGGAGGAGGACCTCCTGGGTGAATGTGGTCCAGAAGGTGTGGATGAGTGTCAGTGTGTGTGAGGACCCTCCTACACCTGGGGACACTGTGTAGAAGGACAGAGAGCCAGCAGGCCGGTCCACATACACTCCTACTCTGGTGGAGACAGAGGGGGGGCGGGGGATGACTGTTTTACTACAGTTGTACCAGGCAGAGTAACGACCATCATTACACTCAAGACTCCAGGACATGTTGTTCCTTCCAAGCTCGCTGTCCTTACCACATCCTCTCCTTGTGATTCCTCTGTATGTCACTCCTATAACAACCTCTCCTCTCCTCTCCACCTCCCAGTAACAGCGGCCAGTCAGACCCTCTCTACACAACACCTGGAGCGTGAAGTCAAATCTCTCTGGGTGGTCAGGATGAGACTGATCCTCTCTAACCAGCATCACCTCCCTGTGGTCCTCAGACAGAGAGAGATCTCTGTGGGCTGTGTTTGGGTCCAGTGTGAGTCCACAGGCATCTGACGGGAGAACAAGACATGATTAGGGGCTGAAGGTCGGGTCCATTCCCGGTTTTCCGGTCCGGCAAACCGACTGGACCGGCATTTGTCATGAAGAGACCAATAAAAGTCTCCCAGATCCAACTTGTATTGTGTTGTAATCAGCAGGAGGACCACGTGATGAACATGATGTGATGTTTAGTGGATGACACCTAGTGGTCAAATACGGTACACCGGTCCGGTGTTGAACTTTGTTACACCGACCCAACCGTTCATCATCATCATCATCATCATCATCATCATCATCATCATCATCATCATCATCATCATCATCATCATCATCATCATCATCACAAACATTAACATAGAAAGACACAAATATATCCTATGATAGATACTATAGTGGAATAGTGTGCTGTGACTTTTATAAGCAATAGTATTTATAGTTTTTAAGATCATTAAAGTTAAAGTTAATTCAAATCCCATGTGTGTGTGAGTGGCTGTCAGTCAAAACATTGAAACCTAGAAAAATGTATAAACTGCATCTACACCCACAATATTTACACTATCTACACATATTATACATCAAAATGTTCAGCATGGTGAGCTAATGATCATATGAAATATCTGAGCAATACTTTGCATACTGTAAGATATTAAACTGTTAAAGGTTCCAATACACATCCATTGTAATGGAGCTTCAAAGGGACACCTGTAAACAGGCTGAACAAAGTGAGCTCACATACAGGCTGCAAATGAACTGCTAGTACCACAGAAGTGGTTCATACTATACACACATACATAAACATACATACACATACGTATACACACATAATTATCTATTATTAGAATTATTATTGTTATCATTATTGTTGTTGTTATTATTGTTAGTATTGCTATTGCCACATTATTATTACTATTAGTGGTGGCGTTGGCAGTGGTAATATTTATTTGCCCGGCTTCTGATTTGAGTGGTGTATTTTGTTTAGTTGTCTCACGTTTTGTCTATCTATTTATTCATTTATTGATATTAGTATCACATCATTTATTCATTTGTTCAATTTGCTGGGATCTGTTTTGTCAAAATGTTGCTGGTAGAAGTATCCAGGTTTCATTTTATTATTTTATATTTCTCTTTCTTCCCTTGATCCTTTTGCTCCATCTCCCTCCATATCTTTCACACAGAAACCATCCACCCACAAACCCCCACACACACACCTATGCGTACGACAATAGAAACCCTTAGTTTGTATTGTGTTGTTGTTGTTGTTGTGTTGATGTTGTTGTGCTGTTGAGTTGTGTTTGGTTGGTTTGAGTCGAGTTCTTCTGCTTGTCTTGTGCTGTCATACAGTTGGTTTAGTTCGTTTCCATGTTGGTCACTTGTATTACACTATAAACAACAAATACAAACTACTAGTGGAAGTGATGTGTATTAGTATGTAGTGTTCACACTAGAGGGGGGGGGGGGCTGAACTTAGGTTATTTGAACTTCAAATGAATGAAAGATGAATAAATATGTTTTCTTTTCTTTGTGAGTATGGTGGCAAGTGGTAGTTTAGTGTTTAAAACATCAGCGGACTGTAAATACTGCTGAATGATAGTTTGGGGCTCTTTGCTGCTGTAAATGGTGAGAACAGTCCTAGTTCATGTTCCAGGGCTTTCCATTTCTGCACTCTTCTCATTTCCTACCCTGACGATATGATTAAACAGCATCACCCCTTATAGTAGGCTGCATTATTATAATTATAATTGTATAAAATGGTTCCAACATGAAATACATGTATAATTATTCATGTTAATATTATAATTATTATGTTGGTGTGGCTAATGTAATAATTAAAATATTAATAGCAACAAGACAATAGTATTATTTTAATTTATATCATGTTTAGAATATAAAATACACATATAATTACGATGAATAGTATCCTGATTATTATGGTTATGTCTAATGTAATAATGATAGCAATAAATAATAACAATAATCATAATATAATAACAATTATAGTAATAATATGAATTAAAACATATTTAGAATAAATAATAATAAATAGACCCAATAATAACTATAGGGCTGAAACGATTCCTCGAGTAATTCGAGTACCTCGAATACAAAAAATGGTCCGAGGATTTTTTTCTGCCTCGAGGAATCGTTAAGTTTAATAGAGCGCAACAGTGCGGTGCCGGAAGTAAAAATCCCATTCATTTTTCCCGTCGAGATTTTGATTAAAAGCCATTACGTCGTAACCATACAATGTATACTTACAACCGGCCGTTTTATTGTGCAATGATAGGATAGGCAACTTTAGTAACCAAAAACTAAAGGAAGGTTTCAAGAAAACAAGTTTTATTCGCGATGTCATTTAGAAGGACTGCATTACCCACAATCCTAAAGTGTAACACGACGTCTTTGATTGGTGGAGCTCGCTGTTACCATGGAAACGTTTACCTACGAAAGTCAAGTCGTCGATTACTGCTACCACTGAACTCGATCGTTTACCACACAGAGCAACCATGATTTCCCTTAGACTCATGGAAAGTTAGAGTTGTTGTTAGACTGAGCTGTAGATGAAATGAGCTGTACATATTGAAAAATATGTTGATATAGAATATACGATGATATATGATTAAAAACAAAATAAAAATATATGATATAGCAGTGTTGTATAGTAATTTGGGTAGTATAAAAGCCTTGGAATACATATTGTTGAATGAATACGTAACTAAAATCACATGTATTAAAAACGAGAAACGTTATTAGGTACCTTATATAACCCATTATATAACACCCTGTCTTAGCCGACACACATTTGGAATCGGCATTGTTGGACGCGCGAGCGGTGATTGCAGTCAGGACTGTACCATGTCGATGACAACACTATATACACTATGAAACACTATACATACACACACAATATATGACACAACTTTTATTAAAAATATAAACACTATAATAATTACAAAGGTGCAAGAAGCACGCTAAACTATCGGGTTGGAAGTTGTCGGAAAGGGTTCGCAATGGTTTATGGGATGAGTAGTTCATTCACTTGTTCACAAAATAATGTACACAGTCTTGTACCTTTGCCTTTTCTTCCGTTTTCCAAATTCTTTTTATGCCCGAATCAAACATAATATGGTCACGACTACCATAACGAACGATTGGCTTGGTTAAAGGCTTAATACTCTTTTTATAAGGATTCTACGAAAAGTGGACGAGATAAATGCATGGGAAATTTACTTCCGGCACCGTTGCTGTTAAAAAAGGGGGCGGTCACTGTTACGCTCTATTGAGCGGAGGACCGGAGACAAGGTAATATTAACGTAGCAAATCAGTTTGATCAACGTTAATGCATTTTACGAACATAAACGCCTGCCTTGCAGAGGGCTAGGTTTTTGTTAATTATGACTGACTACTGTCAAGTTCGTGGTTAGTTTATTACGAGCGTGACGACATGACTTCATAGAGGGTTGATTTAAAATTTAAAAGGACAGCGCTGATGAGTCTAGATGGAAATAAAAACATAATAAAGTTAATTAAGCAGTTGTAAAATTTAGTCAACTACTACGTAGCTGGTCACAGTGTGTCTCACTCTATTGATTATGTGTGTGGTTATTGTGTTCCAATACAGTAGTTGTCTTAATTGTACACTGCAAAAAGACACTGCAAAATAAATGCCTTATGTTTTTGATAACTTGAAAGTAATGTAATTTTATTTATTTTTGATATCTTGAAAGTAATTTTATTTTATTTATTTTTGTTATCTTGAAAGTAATTTTATTTTATTTGTGTTTTACTTATTCTTATTTATGTTAGCAGTTGCCTCTTTGGTAATGTTTCAAGATCAGAAAATACTTGCTAAATAAAAACAGTTGATTCTAAAAAAGGAAACCAATTGGTCATTCATTATTAAGTGAAATATGTTATTTTCTCTTGTGTATTCATAATTGCTCTTTAACCAAGCAAAAATACGTTTGATCCGATTACTCGATTAATCAATGTAATTTTCAGTAGAGTACTCGATTACTAAAATATTCGATAGCTGCAGCCCTAAACTATAATAAAATACAAATGTAACAATCATAATAATATGACTTATAATCCATGTAAGAGACATGATCATCAACATCATCTTCATTCCAGTAGGATCTGAATGAACGGACGTCACCTACTGCTGTGTGGACTTCCATCTAAATAGTTAGTGTGTGTTAATCAAACTAAACAGACACTTACACTTCTTTAGAGATGATCTCAGGAAAGGCACCTTCTTCATCTCCATGTTCAGTGTCTTGTTCATCTCCATGTCCAGTGTCTTCTTCATCTCCATGTCCAGTGTCTTCTTCATCTCCGTGTTCAGTGTCTTCTTCATCTCCATGCTCAGTGTCTCCTGCAGCTGATCCAGGGATCTCCTCAAGGTCTCTACGTATGATGGAGGATGGACCTCCACCATGGTCCAGTCCCTGGTGTGTGGAGGATTCTTCAGGGATCTGAAGGTCTGGAGGAAGTGGAGGTGGTCTTCAGTGTGTGTGAGCTGCTTCACCTCTGAGCTTCTATTGGTCAGATCTTTTATTTCCTGCTCCAGCTGTTTGATGAGGCCTTCAGCTTGTTTCTCTGTGGATTCCAGTTCCTCTTTGACCGTTTGGTTGAAATCATCCCGCTGCTTTTCAATGCAGCTGATCAGATCAGTGAGGACCTGCTCACCCTCGGCTATCTCTCTGTCTGCGTCTGCTTTGCTGCGTTTTACTGTATCTTTGATCTTCTGAAGCTTTTGCTGTCTCTCCTGGATCATCTGCTGAACTTCAGACTCTATCTTCCCCAGCTGGGCGGTCTTCACTTCATATTCCTCCTTTAGAGGTACAACAGGATGGGACTTGTGGTCCGTCATGCAGACCAGACACACACACACCTGGTCAGTCTGGCAGAAGAGCTCCAGAAGTCGGTCGTGTTTCTTACACATCCTGTCTTCCAGACCGTCCATAGGCTCGACCAGCTCATGTTTCTTCAGGCGTGCGACTCTCTGATGTGGCTCCAGGTGGGTGTGGCAGTAAGACATAAAACACACTAGGCAGGACTTCACGGCCTTCAGCTGGGTCCCAGTACAGACGTCACAGCGAACTTCTCCTGGTTCAACACAAGACTGCTCTTTGACTCGTACGGACCGTCTAAACTGATCCACCATCTCTGATAAGACGATATTGACACGTAGATCAGGTCTTGTGTGGAAAAGCTCATTGCAAACAGGACATTTGTACTGGACTTTGTCACCCCAGAACGTTGTAATACAGGTTCTGCAGAAGTTGTGTCCACAGGATGTGGTAACTGGGCTGTTGAACACATCCAGACAGATGGAGCAGGAAAAGTTGTCCTCAGACCAGGAAGTGTTAGCAGAGGCCATTCCTAGACACAGAGCACGTGGTTTATGTGTTGAGCAACGCCATTATCTTTCTAACCCCATGACGGGAAGACAGGTTTTAACTTTATCTCACAGTGCTGCCGTTTTACTCACCTTGCTGTAGTTCCTGTCCGTCAGTCGATTTGTTCAAATGCGTTTTCTTTTCCTCCAGAAAGAGAGAACCGCCTCCACGTCGACTGGCTTTGGTTTCGGGGAACCTTAAGTTTCGGTTTCCTGGAATAGACTCCTCCCCTCTCGTCTCCTCTCCTCTCCTCCCCTCTCCTCTCCTCTCCTCTCGTCTCCTCCCCTCTCCTCTCCTCTCGGGGACATGTCTCATGTTGGAGGTGTCGCAGATGTTGACGCCTTGATGACAGAGGCAGGGGGCTCCCACTTAAAACACTGTGGCTCAAGGCTCGCCATCTTCACTGTCATGATGGATGATAGTTCCTCCAGAGCCAAACTGTTTCGGGTTTTGGTTTTGTTCAGTCCAACCACAGAGAAAACTCGTTCTGCATCAGCATTTGAATGAGGAAGTACCAAGACCAACCTGGCAATACGAGACAGCTGCAGATCTGCTCATACCGGTCACCTTTGAAACATGTACTTAGGAAGCCTAATTACTCTCAAGTATGTTTGTGTAGTATTACATTGATTACGTCAATGGGTATTCCCATTGACAGAGAACGTCGAGTGGGTTTTAAATGTCGGCGCTGTTGTGTGTGAAAGATACTTAGAGACGCCAAGACCCGCCTCCCGTTGCTTCTGATTGGTTTATATCGCGTGGTGCCTTCCGTGGTTGGTTAGATTTAGGCACAAAGGACTGATGGTCTGGGATTGGTTATCTCGGTCAGTCAATCAGAGTTACTCGAACTACGGCCGCGAGGACCAAAGTTTATTATCATGACAAAAATAGAGTATTGAATGGGGAAATAAGCGGAGAAATGTCAAGTGTGGCGTGTGGTGTGAGAATGGGTCAAATTGCGTGACTGTCACACTCAAAGCGTGACGCTTGGCAGCTCTGTAATGATATACTTCACTATCCCCCATGATGGTAAACATATTCCAAGCACTTCTTACATTGAGAACAAAATACCAAGTTACCCAAATATTCATATTCTTCAGAGTCAGAGTTATACAGAGTTAAATTCCTTTATAGGTGCTACGTCACGATGACGTGAGGCATTGTGGGAATCGCTGAATCTGAGAATAAACGGTCCAATGTTTTATTAAAAATAGAAATGGGTTTCACGTATGTGTTGGCCTGTCCTAATAACATCTCATCTTCACCTTGCTTTTCAAATGAGTGCCGTCTAGGGACTGAAGTGACACTCCTGAGTGAGGAGGACTTCCCCGTGAATGGGGTCCTGTCCTCACCCGTTAGTCCTCTAAGATCATACTTTCAGGGATCATTTCTATAGTTTTTGACTTGAGAAATGTCGTACGAAAGTGATCGGTTACTCCAACCACGATGAAGAGTACTGATGTTCCCTTCTGAGCGCGAAGCGGGCAGCGAGTCATGATTCAGTTCATCCGCTCGTTGTCATTGATGACCGTTCCTCGCTCCCTAGTGGAGCCTGGAGGTAGGGAACATGATCAGAGTGGTCACTTATATACTGTCCTAAAATATCAAGCTGATTCAGTAGCATCCTGGAGGTAGGGAACATGATCAGAGTGGTCACTTATATACTGTCCTAAAATATCAAGCTGATTCAGTAGCATCCTGGAGGTAGGGAACATGATCAGAGTGGTCACTTATACACTGTCCTAATATATCAAGCTGATTCAGTAGCATATATATATATATATATATATATATATATATATATATATATATATATATATATATATATATATATATATACATATATATATATATATATATATATATATATATATATATATATATATATATATATATACATATATATATATATATACTGTATATAGGTAATGAATGAAAACATGAAGGTTGGCAATGAAGGATGAACACATGAAGGTGTGTGTGTGTGTGTGTTATAGTTGACACTGATATTTCAGTGTCATGTGAAATGAAGGATGAACACATGAAGGTTGGTAATGAAGGATGAACACACGAAGGTTGGTAATGAAGGATGAACACATGAAGGTTGGTAATGAAGGATGAACACACGAAGGTTGGTAATGAAGGATGAACACACGAAGGTTGGTAATGAAGGATGAAAACATGAAGGTTGGTAATGAAGGATGAACACACGAAGGTTGGTAATGAAGGATGAACACACGAAGGTTGGTAATGAAGGATGAACACACGAAGGTTGGTAATGAAGGATGAAAACATGAAGGTTGGTAATGAAGGATGAACACATGAAGGTTGGTAATGAAGGATGAACACACGAAGGTTGGTAATGAAGGATGAACACACGAAGGTTGGTAATGAAGGATGAAAACATGAAGGTTGGTAATGAAGGATGAACACATGAAGGTTGGTAATGAAGGATGAACACATGAAGGTTGGTAATTAAGGATGAACACATGAAGGTGTGTGTGTGTGCGTGTGTGTGCGTGTGTGTTATAGTTGACACTGATATTTCAGTGTCATGTGATCTTAATCTCCCACTTGACAGAAGTGTCTATCGGGTGTAGTATGCGAGGAGACTCCGGTCTCTGTATTAAATCTCAAGAGCAACTTCCACATGGAGTTCAGCGGCACTATTGTTCAGTGTCCGCCACGGCCTGAACCTTTATCCTGACGCACGGCGGTGCGACGCGAAATGTCTTCCTGATAGGTAGACTCATAGGAAACCCTGCTGGAGGGAAACCCCGTTGAGCCCTTACTAACATTCTTCCCACATCCGGTGACTGGTGAGAGGGTGTGGTGGTGATGGGTGCTTGCCACATGGTGAAGTTGGCGCGGAATGTGCTGCAGGCGTACAGTCCATTAACCAGCACCAGTGGCCAGATCAACTGGAGATACGTCGTTCATCTGAATGATGTCCAAACAAAAGATGGACTGCACGCTACCAACAGGGGAACAGACAAGCATGTGAGTTTTGATTCGCAGAAGATGAAGGTGTCCCTGGCTGCACACACACTGGTGGCTCTGTCACAGTGGCTCTGGACCTTGGCTAGTCACAGTGTCAACACTGTGAAGCAACAGCTGAATTCATGGAGGTGATGATAACATATACTACTAACATACACACGAACTAGGACTGCAAGATTGCTGCTAAAATGTGTATCACACCTTTTCTCCCTAAGAATGGAGATCAACGAATGGAGCTCAGGGCAAAGGAAACGTGAAGTTACAGACAAATCGTTTTTACACACGGATCGCATTTGCAGATCTGCACGGCAGAAGTGTGCCAAAATCCACGTGTAAAAAGACGGCCAATCAGAGCTCCCGCCTGAGTTATAACTGATGACAGACATTTACAGATCTCAGTACGCATTTACAGATCTGTTTACACATTCCCAGATGTGTGTACACTTACAGATCTCTGTACGCAGTTGCAGATTTGTCTTCACTTGCAAAACGAATACAGACACACAGATTGTTTTACACACACACACAAATGTGAATACAGACACACAAATCTTATCACAAATGTGAATACACACACAGATTTTTTTACACACAAATGTGAATACAGACAGACAAATCTTATTACGCACACACAAATGTGAATACACACAAATGTGAATACACACAAATCTTATTACACACACACAGATTGAGATACGCACACACAAATAACATTGTCTCAATAATACCCCCATAGCGGTGTATTCTTCTCGGCTGCCAGCATGCTGGTTTGTGGATGATGAAATGATGGAGGTCCGCTCCCAAAAGTGTCTGAGTAAATACCTTTTTATTTAACAGAGAACACAAGCGGGATGACATTCTATGCATCTGAATGGCGGCCGAATCTTCTCTGAATCTGAGTCCGAATCCCCCAATGGGGTCCGAAGCTCTTTGAGACTGTAACTGTGATTAAGGGCTGTACAAATAAAGACTTGACTCCTGTTAAATAAACTAATACTAATAAAATCCATGTGATTAAGGAGCAGGTAGGGGTTTGGCTGCAGACATTGGGGTTCAAACCCAGTACTTTTCAGCTGGGAGTTGACTTCTCTCTACACAACACACCACACACACAAACACACACACCTCATCCTATAGATATTTTACATGAGTGCATACTGTTAACACCATAACCATTAGATTATGAAGGTCCTTTATTGATCATATACTGTATATTCATATATACATATTCCATTGTTAACTATATTTCTACTCAAGGCACAAAGGAGGGAATAGTGATATCCTCCCTCCACACACTGAGGAAGAGGTGAATAGAGATGACAACATTCAGTTGGACACACTGAGTTGTTTATTACCATTATGCTTTATGAACAAATACAACAGAACAATAGTCCCTTACATGTACATGGACATGTTCTGCTGCCGTGTTGTTCCCAACACAACACAAGGAATCAATATTCAGTTTAAAGTCCTTCACAACATGAACATCATTAGCTTTTCCCAGCCGCATTTATGAATATAATATTAATCTGCTTTAAATCATGTCCCATGCTAGGCTTATCAACATGAAAACTGATATCAGAGCTCTTCATTACAAAAATGTTGTTAAAAATATCCAACATATTGTCATACAAATTATATTTTTAGATTTTACATCAATCAATACTTAAGACTTTTCAAATTAGAAATAAAATATTTGTGAAAGCTGCTTAGTAAATCCTATGGAAGATCTTAAAAGTCACCACCTTTCATGGTTAAAAATATATCAATAGATTTGATAAAGGCAAAGGTTGTAGCTTGCTCATGAATATTCATTTCTCTGATAGGCTGAGACGCGACCTGCCACGCGGGGGTAATCAATACAATGAATAGAGAACCGATCAGAAACAAAAGGTAATCAATATAATAGAGAACCGATCAGAAACAATAGGTAATCAATACAAGAGAGAACCGATCAGAAACAATAGGTAATCAATACAAGAGAGAACCGATCAGAAACAATAGGTAATCAATACAATAGAGAACCGATCAGAAACAATAGGTAATCAATACAAGAGAGAACCGATCAGAAACAATAGGTAATCAA
Source organism: Merluccius polli (assembly GCA_030340625.1). NCBI lineage: Eukaryota > Metazoa > Chordata > Actinopteri > Gadiformes > Merlucciidae > Merluccius > Merluccius polli. The sequence goes on from JAOPHQ010006611.1 coordinate 99,578, forward strand.
TACAAGAGAGAACCGATCAGAAACAAAAGGTAATCAATACAATAGAGAACCGATCAGAAACAATAGGTAATCAATACAAGAGAGAAACCGATCAGAAACAATAGGTAATCATATCACAAATATTACCATCAGATATTTGGTTGAAATATGATCGCCAAACTACAAATGTCTCCACACTTTAAAAGTGCTGCGATAATCATCTGTCTGCATGTGATGTGTTAGTTGTGCGCACGCAAAGTCGTTTTGCTCGCGATGTT